>JAZHYW010018272.1:0-230497 GCA_037355805.1 Ixodes ricinus
CACTTTGCTGTGGGTGATTTGGTCCTAAAAGACTTGCATACTCTGAGCAATGAGCAAGGGAATTGCTGCAAAGCTTGCTCCTAAGCGATCTGGATCCTTCACTGTTACAGCTCGAGTCGGCCAGAATATCTATAAGCTGCAGAACACATCCACAGGAAGAGCATGCGGTTTGGCTAATGCAGACCAACTTGCCCTCTTCCACAAGCCTTGGGTCCCCTTCACAGAATAAGGAGGGGGTGTTGTGAGGGTGCGGGCTGTGCGCGCGACGACTACGCACAGAACATAGGCGCTAGCGCGCCGCACACCGTGCTGGGCCAACGCTGGGCACGGAGTTCATGCCCTGCCCAGTGGGTGGCACATCAAGGCATTGTTGCTCACGGGGGACAATGCGATGGGACAGCAGAGCGTGCGCCAGGTCGGACACGAGGGAGAAGAAGGGAGTTAGGACTCTAACGGTCGGAAAATAGCTCATGTGGAGTGAATTTATGTAGAATAAACCCTAGACCCTAACACCACAAAATGCAAGGAGCATATGAATCCGAGTAGCGTCCGCGTTCCGAGGTGCCCGTAACTGTTCTGCAGGAATCGCCACCAGCCATTGGTCCCGATCCGTTGATCTTTCGTAAACTTGTGCAGGCTCTGCCGCAAAATGCCACTTTCGGATGCAGGACATGTGAAAGCTCTTCACGCAACATCTTGGGGGTATTCTTTTCTGAGCGGATCACGGGAATTCACCACGGGCACTTCATTTCTAACTCTTTAATGTACAGAACAACTAATCTTGAAGTTCAGAACTGCGAGCGGTACAAACATGACTGCAAAGGAATGGCACGGCAAACGGTTCTCGCAACAAAAATCGTCAGCTGCGCGCGGCTGAAAAAAAAAAAAAAAAGGAAGGAAAAAGAAAAGAGCACGGTCGGGTGTAGCCAAGTGCCTACCGCCGCTCACTCTCTCCTCTTTACTTGTCCGACCTCCGTGCGCAGGTTTCGGTTTCGGTTTCGAGCAGTTGCGTTTTTTGGCTTCATTAACAATATACGTGACTCTGTAGCAAAATATTAATTGGGTAGTCTTCCGGCACCAAATTAAATCGCCTGGCAAAAAAACAAAACAAAACAATATTTGGGGGGTAAATTTCCAAGGCCGATCTAGTCTCCCATTCAAGCTTCCCATATTTCCCTCTCAGTTTCTTTGACTCTATTCTTAACCTTTATATTCTCATCCGCCTCCCTGTGATTGCCCATATATTTAGATATACGTTTTCTAGTCCGCTTTCTCCATTTTGTATCGACGCTTCTCATGTGTGAATAGCTAAGAACCCTTCGTGCCCATCGTTCTGCATCTATTTATCTTAGCCTATCCTCAAATTCTCTCTTACTGCTAGCTTCCCTGGCCTCGAATGAGGACCATTCCATATCGCCCTGTACACCTTGTTTCGGTGTTTTACCATGTGCTCCCAGAGTCAGTCTACCTACTCCACGTTGCTTTATTTCATAGCCTTGTCTGGACGTCCAGTTTTATGCACAAAACTGCATTTGCAAAAGTCAGGCTCGGGACCATAACTCCTTTCCAGATCTCCCTTAACACCTCATACCTGTTATCCACAGATGCTCTCCCTACCGAAAAAAAAAAGCTGTATAAACTGGATTATAGAACAGGCAAATCTAACTGGATTTCTTGTTGGAAACCTAAAATTCAGTTAGATTTTCCTGTTCCATAATCCAGTTTAAACTTTCTTTTTTTTTCTTTTTCTGGTAGGGCTATTTTTCATTACAGCTCCATTTCTTTTGCCCTTACCAGTTACACACTTTGCATGCTCACTGAGGTACTCTGTACCTTCGTTAATCCTAGCGCCACTGTATATGCTCCCGTAGGGGAGCAGAAGAACGTCATTGATTGATGTTCGAGTTCGCCGACAATCCGCGCCCACGGCGATCCCGTGGGCAAAATTTTCCCGCGCTTTCGCAAAAGGTTTTCTTCGCGGCGGGAGCATTGGCGTGGTATCGAAAGTCGTTGTTTTTGCAACATTTCGAGTGTTTGAAAAAGACCCGGATGCCAGGGTGCTGCGGTTTCAGGTGTAATCACCGGCATGAGACTGGGAAACAGCTTTTTCATATTACGGAGGGCGAGAAACTCCGCAAACGACGACATTTGTAGCTGTCGCGGATCCGTAGAAAGGGCTTCACCCCACTTCTTGTACTCAGCTGTGCAAGGTAAGTTATATATTGTGATAATTGATATAACAGTTTGAAGAACTGAATAAACACAAACTGCAATGGTCATTTTGACGAAGATCAGTTCTCTGAACGCCGGAACGACGACAAACGGAAGCTAGCGCGAAATGCAGTGAGTGCCTTCAATCTTAACCTGCAAGCCATGCATGGAGAGCTCCTCTTTTCCGAGGAACCGAGAAAAAAAAATATATTGTATGCGTATAATACTTAAAGAAAAATTAAAAAACAAAACGTTAGTCGACTGTTTTTGTACAGACTTGCCGCTCGCTCGCCGTGAAATTCTCTCGCATTGCTGTATCACGTTTCCTACATGCTCGTGCGATACCGCATTGCTTGTCGCGCATTGACTATACGGCTGGTTTCATTCTGCGCATGTGACTTGATTAGCCCGTTCTCGCTTGGAGCACATGGAACGAAAGTTCGCGCTGCAGAAGCCAGGGATTCTGGAGCTCAATCCCCTTCCCGTTTCGATCTGGAAGAGCATCGTACCAACACGGTTTCGTGTATCACTACTGCGTGATTCACGTTACAGACCTTAGGCTAGCAGTCGTACTGCACTGGCTAACTGGAGAAACTCCACGAAAAGTTGTCAGCAGAACAGCAGAACTGCCGCCTACTCACCACAGAGCCCGCTTTGTCGTCAGCTATACCGTAAGACGGTGATTTGGGCTCTAAAACGAGGCTTCTTCGCTCGCTCAGACCATAAAAAGTGATGCGAATGCTTTTAGAGTGCTTACCTATGATATTAAAGTCAGTTTTCGCGCAATAAATAGCCTAGATATAACGAAACTTCCGCTTTATTCTATACCCGAGACGTCCACCGTGCAAGAGAGTTGGAGCTTTTTTGACATTCGCCCTTTGTCGCCGAGTGGGGGTGCTACAGTTGCCGTTACTCTTCTTCCTACGGGAGCATATACAGTGGCGCTAGTTAATCCATACTCCTAGGAACTTGTATTTATCGACTTGCTCGACCTCTAACCCTTGTATCTTTAGCTCTCCAATTTCGTCATCATTGAACACCATGACCGCTGATTTGTCACTACTGAATTCTAAGCCTAACATATGGCACTCTGCGCCACATATATTCATTATAGGTCTAAGGTCTATGTTGCTATCGGCCTTTAGCACTATATCAGCAGCATACATCAGACCTGGTAATGACTGTTTGATCTTTTGACCTTGCCTGTCGTGTGAAAGGTCAAACCCAAAGATTGCATTATTATAACCTCTCCTCTAACCCTTGGAGATGCAACATGAACAACAATAGCGACAAGGGCATCCCTGTCTTAGACCCCGTTTCATCTCGATTGGCTTTCTCCATTCTTTCTATGTTATTAGTACCTTGTTGTCTTTGTAAACATCCCTTAAAAATGTCAATATTCTGTCATCCACATCTAAGTTCCTCATTATGTTCCACAAATCGTCTAGAATGACATTGTCACAAGCGCTCTTTATTATCTAAGAACGCTAACCAGAGTGATCTGTCTTCCTTTTCTGATACCTCGATACACTGTGTTAATGAAAATAAATTGTCCTCCAACCTCCTTTTCTTGAGGGGAACCCATTTTGTAGCTCCCCTGGCACATACTCATTTCTACGCATGCATCTCTCGTTGATAATCTGCATTGCCAACCTGTAGACTACTGATGTTACTTTTATGGGACGACAGTTACTTATGTCAGCTTTGTCCCCCTTTCCCTTCTATGTTAAACTAATTCTGCTTAGTCTCTATTGTTCCGGGGCAGTCCCCTTTATGATAATGCTACTTACTGCTTTCCTTAACGCTTCCTTAGATTTGGGTCCTAACGGTTTGACTTTATTGGTATACCATCTGCACTTGTTCATGTACCCATTGGAACTCTCCGTTCTGCCTTTTCCCATTCTTTTTGTACGATAGCCTCAACATCACTACTTAAACTATCCTCTACTGGTGAGGCGCTTCCTATGTTTCCTTGCCGCTTCTGCCGTCTCTCTCGCTTCAATTGGATTGGGCACCACACGTGACCGTTACCTTCCCATGACCCCGCGCGGTTCGGTCGTCTGCTCTGAACTGGCGCCATTTTCGTGCGTGATATGGCGGTGGCCCCGCTGCTTACAACCCAAAAATAGGTTTATTGTTTTTTTGTTTTTTGTTGTTGTTGTTTTGTACCACGGTTTATTGGCAGCAACGCGATGCCATCTTGCTGCGCTGTGGATGGTAGGAACAGCGTTGCGATAGGAAAGAAGCTTTTTACCGTCCCGACGGGGAAAAAAGTATTCTATTCAGCGACGAAGAGCAATGGCTCCACCGGATCGGTCGGAAAAGTTTCCTCCGAGGGAGAGAGAGAGAGAAAACATCTTTATTGACCCTCAGTTCAGGGTGTCGAGGTGGTGTCCAGGAGGACGCCATTCAGAAGGGTGAGGATAGGTGGACATGGGGGATTGGTGGCGTCTTTCGATGCCTTCAGAGATGGGTGTGTTCGATGGGTCGAGGCGCATAAAGAGCAGACGTCGCATATTCCTCTGTTTGCATGTGCATGTACAGTTGCAGGTAGTATTCGATGCTTATAAAATGTGTACGAAATAAACTAAGCTGCTGGTTTGAAAAAGTTGGTAATGTTAAAATTACCGAAAAGTCTCGAGTTTTCACCCGTTGTGCTGTCGTTTATTTGCCCAACTCGAGCGATACCGAGTCTGTGCAAATGCACTTCGTGCAAGATACTTTACTCCATCTCATGAGTTGCGTGCAGCAGAGGCAAAAGCACAGGCGCGAGCGCGTGGCTTTCACATTTGCTTTCCTTTCACGAGCACCCACGAAAGGAAAGCAAATCTGAAAGCCATGTAGCTTGCGCGCCTATGCCTTTGCCTTTGCTGCACACAACTCCTGAGATAGAATATAAAACGTTTAGTAGAGCGTACGTTCTACTAAACCCGCACCTAGAGGCAGCGGTACGATGTGAACGTGACCGAAACCGTGTGCAGTGCATGTGGTGAAGTAGAAGAAACTATCCAACACTTGCTCCTTGAGTGTCCGGCAATCGTACCTGCGACAGACGTCGGCACCCGCATTGAGCAGGCCCTCGGTTTTACGGAGGAGAACAAACATGTGATGTGCTCAAAGAGGAGGCTCGAGGCATGGTGGAAAGTCCACTCGTGATACTTCAGAGTGACTACGAACCATTTCTCTGACTTTCTAGTCCCTTTTATTTTCATTATCTTTCTCTTTATCTTCTTTTCTTTATTGGCATGTCTATTTTATAGACGCTTGTTAAAAGGAGCAATTGGCGCCAGAAATACATACATACATACATACATACGTACGCTCTGGATGGCGGGCCAGGCGAAGCTCTTGCGGGCAGCATGCTCAATCCATGCTAAAAGCAACGGCACGAGCTCCCGCTAGAGCAACGCGAGTCCTTGCTACATACGGTCCACTAAAAACTCATATATTTAGCCGCAAAACAGAGGTACATTCTATCGTGTGCTTGCTCAAAGCACTTGCTGTAATAAATCTGTGGACGCAATATAAATTTGCAGTACATGTCGATGTCCCAAAATACTCGAAACTACACTAGCATTTTTTTTTTTAAAGTCGCCTGCGTTTTGGGGATTTGGGAAAAGCTTGTCTTTACACCCGAGCGACTCCAACCCTGCTCGCGTTATTACATTTGCCGATCGAGACGTCTCCCCGTGCTTTATAGAACTCCAATAAAGGTGCACCGACTCTGCTTCCTTCACGTTAGAAAACAAAACTGTCTTCATAGTAAACAAAAATGAAATATATCTACTCCGCCATATGCTATAGCAAACAAGTTGGGCCCGGCACGCATAGGCGCGCCTACACTCCAAAAAAAAGCCCGTGCGTCTATTTTCCCGCATAGCACTCGAAGAGGCAATCACCGCAACTTACGAGGCAGCTCAGCGAATGACGATGCCGAAACATATGTTCAGACCAAGAAACGCCGTCTGAGTTGTGACATTAAGCAATGCAAAACGTCACGCTTCCATTGGTTAATGCCACAACTCAGACTGCGCTTTTTGGTCTAGACATATGTTCCGGCATCATCATTCGCTGAGCTGCCTCCGTAGAGTTGCGGTGATTAACTCTCAGAGTGTTGTGCAAAAAGTAAAAAGCACGAGGCTTTTTTTTTTTTTTTTAGAGTGTGATGGTTTCCGTTTAACACGTCACGACCAGGATTTGCCTCGTCGTGAACCGGCGATCGAACCGCCGTGAACCGGCAGAAATTGTTTTTGCGTTGTGGTAATATTTGCGTGTCAGTGACTACAACTTGAGTCGTCTTAGACAACAAAACAAAGTACGGCCTTCGGGGTACACTCTAAGAAATGCCTGCGCGTCTACTTACCCGCAAAACACTCCACAAGCCTATCTCTGCGATCTACGAAATCAGCTGAGCGAATGATGAGGCGGAACATCTGTTTAGATCTTAAAATTAAGTCTGCGCTGTGGCATTACGTAATGCAAGCGTGACGCTTTGTATTGCGTAATGCCACAGTGCAGACGTCATTTTTTTGGTTTAAACGGATAATAATAATAATATCTTTATTGCACGAAGAAATATACATCATTACAAACAGGTCCGCAAAAGCACGTGAGTGCTTGTAGGCGTGACCTGGCAACCAGCAGAGAAACTACTAACAAGCTCAAATAACGCAAAGCACAAAATAAACAGAAAAACGTAGTACTCTTAACCCGTACAACAATTTAAAAATCGTAGGTACAACACCAATTTCTAAGCTCTTTTTTTATCACTTTCAACGACTGTAGATGTAAAAGTTCATTAGGCAACAAATTAAAGTAATGAGGAACGTAAAAGAACCGAACCCGCTTTCCGTAATTTGTGTATACCCTAGGGAGGGCGAACCGCTCTATTTTTCTCAAAACCTTTTGTGTTTTTTACAGGTTTCTTAAACGTACTATTATAATAATTCTTAACTAGTATTTCTATAGATATATAATCTTTCAGTTGACAAAAGCTGTAGCGAACGCATTTTTGACTCTGTTCTTAACTCCTCCAATTTGGTTCCATATGCTAAATTTCTACAAATGTTATGCAAAATATTATCTAATTTACTTTTTCTAGAGTTCGAACAAGAACCATAAAGGCGTGACACCATACCGAAGCACCGACTCTCCCAGAGCTTGAAAAACCCTCATTCTCAAAGTCAGGTTGGTTACACTCGCAAACGATATAAAAATGCAGATACTGCGCGAAGTCGTTTCGCAAGATACTCAATATGACTATTCCAAGAAAGATGTTCATCAAAGAAAACACCCAGATATTTTATCGAAGATACATATTCAAGCGGCATACAATTACATCTCTCGCAGTTAGATCGATGTAGAACCAGCGGAATATTAAACGTTATTGTTTTATGAGGATTACGGAAACACATTAGTTTGGTTTTATCTATGTCAACACAGATACGATTGTTTTTGAACCATGCCATTAGCTCGTAGATATCGGCTTGAAGGGACGATAGAGCTTCCAATTCATTGTTTCCCGCGAGTACAAGAGCAGTTGTCATCGGCGTATTGGAAAACGCGTGAAAAAAGTTCAATTTACCTATTTCATTCACATAGATGTTAAAAAGAAAAGGACCCAAAATAGATCCTTGGGGGACACCAGAAGGAATTATCAGTAAATTACTTTTAAAATCACCAATCTTTACTCATTGACTCCGTTCTGAAAGGTAGCTGGTTAGAAATTTTATATAGGGCCTCTAAAACCCAGGTGCTCTAGTTTGTATATGAGTAACCTGTGATCAATTGAATCGAACGCTTTTTTCAAATCTAGAAATAAAGAAAGGACGAAATTATTTTTATCAATATTATCATGAATGTGGTCGGACAAATCTTCCAGCAATGTAATTGTTCCTCTATTTTGTCGAAACCCGTACTGTGAATGACATAGTAAAGAATGCTTATCACAAAAGGAGGTCATGGACCAAAATACAAACTTTTCCATAATTAGCGATAGTACGGGCAAAATAGAAATGGGTCTATAGTTTAGCATCTCTTTTCTACTTCCTTTCTTGAAAACAGGCCTCACCACAGCAATTTTAAGACCATTCGGAATCTTTCCCTCAGAGAAAGATGAATTAACTATTTTTAATAAGAGATGTTTTAGTTTTTCGAAATTGACTATAATGTCCCTTAAACGAATTCTATCATGCCCAGGTGGTTTGGCCACCGACATACTTTTGATAACTACTTTTAAGTCTTCTTCTAACATCTGTGGCAAGTAGGCGGAATTTCGACACCTTTCTTCACATGTGGGGAAAACGTTAGAAGAGCCATGTCCCTGGTATTGCAAATCTGTTGCACCTTGAATGAACGAGGCATTAAACCTATTGCACAAGGACTCTACATCGGAGTCTCCAAATGTTTTTAACACCGTTTGATCAATATTTTCTTTACCTTTACCTCCTATTAATTCGTGAACCACATCCCAAGTCTTTTTGGGGTTACTCTGATGAGTTTGCAAACGGGCAACGTAGTGTCTTTTCTTTGCTAATCTTATTTTTGCAGTGACCCTATTACGGAGGCTTCTAAATTCTTCTTTCAATACGCTATTTCCAGGGTTGGCTTTACATCTGTGCCACAGTTTATCCTTTTCATTGCACAGCTCCATTATTTCTGTAGTGATCCATACATTCTCGCATTTTCTTTGTTTTAGCTTAATTTTTCTTTCACATGTACTGTAAATATTCGCAAACCATTCGGTCATTCTTTGGTAGGCTGTAATATGATCTAAAGTGAGTAGACTATCCCAGTCGTATTCATTAATTAATTTATCTACTTTTTTGTTATCAATAATCAACTTACAACGACTATCAGGTTTGCTGTTCAGGACTTCCCCGTACACAACAAGCGCTACAAAATAGTGGTCGGCCACTTTTTGTTTAATTACACCAGAAAATAATTTTAGTTCGTTTAGCCTCACAATAATATGATCAATACATGTACTTGTAATTCGGTTTCCGAGACGCTCTTCCCTCGTGAAGTTTGATATCACGTTATCTAGTCCAAAACCCGATAACAAGTTAAGGTAATCCGCAACTCCGTACTTGGACGTATCCAGTACATCAATATTAAAGTCACCCGCTAAGTATCAGTTGCCTATTGTCAAACGCATTTAGAAGCTGCGTCATTTCATCAACAAATAACGGAAGATTAGAGCTAGGTGGCCTGTAAACAGAGCAGATAGTAAACGACGTAAACTGATTAGAGATTGTAATGACCATCACCTCAGCATGACTACAAGATGTTATTACTTTCTCAGAAAACCAGCCAGACTTAATAAACACAAGTATTCCACCACCCCGTTGCCCTTCTCTACACAATGAAAAAGAATGAAAATCGTTTAACGTAAACGAAGTGCTATAGTTTCTCTGTCAACATTTATTTCGGTTAAAATTAAAACATCGATACAATCAACTCGATCGTGTAGGTAAACAAGTAAATTATCCAAATTTTTTTGTATGCTTCTTATATTAATATGTAGTAAATTAAGTTTCATTTTACCTTTAGAACAGACATCTAGCTCATTTTTAAGGTGGGCATCCCATTCTAGGAACGATTGAAATGTAGCAGACATTTTTAAAGAACTTTCAAGAGATCCAATGTTGTTCCGCCTCATCACAGAGATTGGCTCTTTGAGTGTTTTGTGGGTAAGTAGACGCGCAGGCATTTCTTAGATTGTGTCAGTGCCGCTTTAACGTTCGTGGCTTTGTCTGGCGTCGTAAGCAAAATCAGGTTAAGAGGGTCCTAATCGACAAAGGTATATATGTCCTCTCAATTCAGGAGACCGAAGTTGGAAGTGACGAAGAGACCGCATTCCTACTGGCTTCTTTCTTGCACTCTTTAGAAGTGTGCGTGTCGCGGCCAAATGGTATGTCCGGGGTCAGTTGGTTGACCTTGGCAAGTGTGGAAGCGTGGAAGCGTGGAAGCGTCGAGGGCAATTCTTTTGTTCGCCCTTGCTGACAATCTGGAGGTGCGACTTGGTGTGAGGGTTCTTGGCGGTGGTGACTGCGGTGTACCCCTATAAAAGGGTGTGGTTTTAGAATAAACCTTCAGCTGTGTTCGAGGCGTTGTGTGTGTCGTCCTCTTTTTCGTGTCCTCCTTTTCCTTCTTCCGGTGTCTCAGGTTTAGTCATGTCTGGTTGTATGTTATTCTTACGAAAATCTTTAAACGCACAAGTCCAATCAGTTATTGTCGACAGTGTTGGTCGACTCGTCATTGGCGACTGTAGTATTCCCAATTCGGAGTTTCGTATTATAAATGTATAAGCCCTATATTAGGTACATTAACAAAAGGAAAGTGTTTTTTCAGAGCATTGACCGATATTTAGGTTGTGGACGTAAAGTTGTCTTGTTAGGTGACCTTAACTGCGTTTTTGACGCACAGGACCGATCCAAAATAACGAGACAAAGTGACAGTAGTATAATTATTTTAAACGAGTTGATTGCGGAATACAGTTTGCAGGATGTCGCGACTTACCAAAAGAATCAACCATTTTTTATGGTACACACATTATCAATCCTCGTCTCATGCCCGTCTTTATATATTACGTATCAATGGAACTTTTTAACCGAATACGAGTACTATAATGTGCTGCCATGTATTCTTTTTCTGATCATGCACTAGAATCTTTTACTGTCGGTAGTTATAAAGAAAGAAACCCGGTTTCGTTGGGACCAGTGGAAAATGAATAATAACCTTCTTAAAGACAAAGTTTTCACTGAAGAGTAGGTAAATTAAGAAAAATGCACCAACGTAGGGGCGAGCGCCTGTGAAAAGTGGGAATGGTGTAAGCGTGAAGTTAAATTTAGTGCAATAGAACGGTCTATCATGCTTGCTTACTGGAAGAAAACCGAAGAAAAGTTGCTTTTTGATGACCTTCACCGACTATGCAAACTCGGAAATCTAGGCGTATTTTCAGAACAGATTGAGACAGTAAAGAGAACAATTGCGGACTTATAGTTGGAAAAGTTTAAAGGAGCCATGGTGCGGGCCCGAGACGCTAAATACCTACATTCTAGGGGTGCAGCCCACCAAACGGACATTAATTAAGAGCCGAAACACAGCATGTAACAAAAAAAGAAGAAAAAAAAAACATTGCCGAAATAGAATACGATGGCTGTCAAGTAGTCACCCGGAGGTTATAGACAAAGCATTTATTAAATATTATAGTAATGTTTTTCAGCGACAGGAGCACGGCAGCGACGCGCAATTTGAAGATTACCTAGTAGTGATACCCCGTCTCGAAGAAGAGAAGAGAAAAATTAGAAGAACCGATAAGGGTCGCATTGATCGAGCAGGTGATCGATGAACTGGCAACAAAGAAAGCTCAAGGTCCTAATAAATTAACTGCGGCATTTTACAAAAAGAAACACAAAAAAAACGCAATATTGTTGCGCGTCGACACGAAGTAATAACCGAGGCAAATGAGGCAGAAATGTTACCGCCTTGCTGTCTATAGATATCCATACTATCCTTATTCCTAAAGTCGATGATGCACAAAAATTAAGAAACGTTACGAACTACAGAGCCATTGCTTTAGGTAACGTCGACTATAAGGTATTTATGAAAATTCTCGCCCGACGGCTACAGAATGTTATTTACGACAGAGGAGGGGATCACCAGACTTGTAGTATATGAGGTAGATCCATTCTAATGAACGTGCACATTGTGAGGAGTGTATTAGAGTTGTGCGATGCTGAGCTTGATCAGGTTGCAATCCTCCAGATTGACCTGGAGAAAGCACTTGACCGAGTGCAGCATACCGTCCTGTATAAAATATTAGATCATGTACGAGTGGGCAGAATTATAAACAAATGTGTTTAAATGGAATATACGGCTTGTACAGCACAAATTACAATTAACGGGAAACCATACATTGAGGATTACTGTGGATTCGTCAGTTAAACAAATTTGCCCGCTATCACCATTGTTGTTTAGTATTTATTTAGAACCCTTTTGTCGAACTATAATAAAACAATAGGAGTATTAATGGGTTTTCATTGCAAAATATAGAGGTCAAACTCCAGTTCTATGCGGATGATGTCGCCATTTTTGTTTTGTAAAGATAAGGGTAGCATTACAGCAGCAGTCTGTGAAGTGCAGGCTTACTGCGAGCTTACGGGTTCAGCTGTCAACTGGAAAAAGAGCAGCGGTTTATGGCATGGAACGTGGGCCACGCAGCCCGATGTTTTTGAAAACATAAATTTTACGTCGACACCGCCGAAGTACTTGGAGTTCCTCTGCAACATTATAAGAGGTCGAACGCATACTGGTAGTGCAGAAAACGCGTGAAGCAGCTGGCAACTGGAAAGGATGGGATATTTTTATTTTTACGCGCGCTACCTTTTGTAATTTTTTTTGTAATTGCTAAATGTTGGTATGTTCTTCAAGTGCTGGCGTGTGCTACAGTGAATATTTATAAATTGCATTGTGTTTTGCCGTTTTATTCTGGAGATCGGGATGGGAGAGAATGCGTCACGACAATTTGTTTCGTCGCGTCAGTAAGGCAGAGCTATCGTTATCTCACGCGTTTGTTACGCAGACTGTATCCCGTTTTATGTTAAAAAAAAAAGAAAAGATTGGAATTTTTTTACACACTTTGTAGATAGGCGCTCGAATGGTGTGCATCGCTCCAGTCTTGTACACGTAACTCGAACAAAAAAAAGTTATCGATTAAAACTGCAATTAGACTTGGTTAAAGGTATTAAATTAGATTACTTCATTACTTTAGAAAAAGAAAGTTAAAGTAACCGTTACTTTTTAGATTACTTCAGATTTTCAAAACGACACATTTTTCTTCCGGTTTAAAAACGGGTCTTTTGTACTGTTCATTATTGGATTCGAATCACCGAATTATAAGCTACTTACCTTCTTAACTCACCCATTTCGGTAAACCATGTCTCCTGTCGGAGACACGGTTCGAGTATTTCTTGGTAGGAAACTTGTACCAAGGGCGCCATTGGAAAGGGGAGGGAAAAATAGTAAAGGTTACAAGTAACTTTAGTATACTTTCAAAAGTAATCAGATTGCTCTCGTGATTACTTCCTAATAAATGTATTAAAATGATTACAAAATTACTCCAAAGGTAGTCGATTACAAGTAAGTTGATTACTTGTAACGAGTACCATACAAGACTGGTGTGTTATTCCTGTGTGATCATCACGCCAGTTGACGCCACGATGAATGTCGGCATTTGCGTCTTTACATGAAAACTTTCCAGGAAGGCTAAATCACTTTAAAAATAAATAGCTGGGGCGCAGTTTTTTGTCCCCTGAATTCGAATATCGCGCTGAAATGGGAAAAGTAAGTATAAATTGCTTTCAATTTAGAGCCGCTCGTGATTGGTCAAGGGCGTCCTAACGACGATACTGATCTTTACTAAGCATATCCGAGCCAGCTGTTACAACTCCTTAAAAAAAAAAAAAAACGTGTCAACTTTTGTTATATTAACAAAAAAGGTAAGAGCATTAAATTTGTGTTTTTGTTTTCTGGACGAATGTCGTTAAACAATGACTTTGAGGCAGCGAAGAAAACTCTGGAAACGATTTTCGATGCCTGAATGCTGGCTAGACATCAGGTGTCGACGCCGAGCAGATGTGTCGGTTCCTAAAAACAATAAATCTGTAGCTGGGATGCAGGTCGCCACACGAGTGTGCTCACTTCGCTTCTTATCATCAATTGTCACAATTCATTTGTAGGCAACGAAATATATGAAATATTGAAGGATAACGAATCATATACGAGCTTTGTGTTGATAATGGAAACGTTTTACGATACTTCGAGACTGGTTATTATATTTTTATTTTCTAGTAAATCATTCGTCGCCATGGAGTACTGAGACATTTCACTGGTGACCGAGAGCGAACCACCAGATTTCCTGAGTATTTCTTTCTCACACAGACAAGCGTTAATTCCGCAAAGATGGAATTCAGCGGCGCGGGTTTGACATCTTCGCTTTAGTGTCGCATACAGTTCATTCTGCAAAAGGACGTTAAACGCGCCGGGGCTGTGATATCTGAGGGAAGGAAGACCCAAGCGGTAGGAGTCGTTTAGTTTGCGACAGCAACACTGTGACGTTGCCGCAAAGCGTGCGGATAGACGGACAAAGGAAAGGCCTCAGACCACTATTGACGTCACTTTCCTTCTCTGCTCTCCCCCTCCCTTCGCGCTCGGCGCTTGGCGGCTGGGCAGGACCAGAGGGCAAAGCGACGGCGAAATTTTAATCGGCGCTTGCATAACCTCTACGAATAAAATAAAATATAAAACACGCGAGAAAAACGTGACTTGTAAAGGGCCTACTTACAAGCACTCGCAATTTTTCGAATTCGCGATAGCTTTACGATCGTTGACTATGAATAGTTTTACGATAGACCACTATCGATAGTATTGTGTATTAATAGTTTTACGACAGTGGACTATCGATAGATATACTATCGGTAGTTTCACGACAGTCAACTAACAGTGTTGCATCAATAGTGCCAGGGAGTTTTACGATTGTCGACTATCGATATTACCATCAGTGGTTATTTCACTAGTACTAATAGTTACATTAGGCTCCCACTATGTACGATAGTATCGACAGTGTCATCGATAGTTTTGCACCACTACCACTTGGGCCTTGGGTTGGGTCTGCGCGGGAAGATACGACTTATCGTACTTTCATATCGATGGCTCCTATGAATACAAATATACAGCCCTTCTACTTCACCTTTTAATTTTTTTTTCCAAAAACGCAAAACGTAGAAAAGTAAACGTGAAAAAAAAATTGGATGCGATGGAGAATTCGGCGTGTCTTAATCCTCCCAAAACATGGATGTTGTCACGGCGCGAAAGCACGTAAAGGTATAAGGGAAACGTTTCCCAACACGCTAGCGCCACGCCACTTTATATATGGCATGCTGTCTACGAGAAAGATGGAAGGAGCATGACCAGGGTATGTTGTGTTGTCGTTCCGCAGAAGCGGCGGCGTGTGTACTCCTTGCGTGTGGAGCAACGAAACAGAGACCTTCACTTGCAGCTTGCACAAGACCGCCCGACGAGTACAACTACGCGATAAAATATCTGGCTTACTTCAGCTTTCATGCATATATACATACATCAGGTACTCGAATTACGAAAAGGGAGTCCGCATAATACAAAGGGAATCGCTCTGATTGCTACTGGAAGGTTAAGATATGCGAAGGGCGAGTCCCGCGGGTACCTGACTGTTGTTCAGCAGCCAATGAGATTGGGCCATTGTCGGATCAGAACGCCGAAGAACCGATCACAAAACAAGAAGCGTAAACATGTAATAGGCCACGCTCTGCGTTGTTGTTGTTGTTTTTGTTTTGGTACATTTTTGGTACATGGTGCACACCAAAACGAGGCAGTTTACAAACTCCAAGGGCCGGAACCACGTCACCTCGAAATCGAGTTTCTGGTGCACACTCTAAGAAATATCGTACGTCTGCTTTCCCGCAGAACACACAGTGCCACAACAACGCAGACTGTGTTATTTCTTCTATTTTTTTAGCTTAGTCATTTACCTCTGTAGATTGCAGCGATTGGCTCTCCAAAGTTACTCGCGGTGAAGAAGGCTCTCCAGGTTTCTTAGAGCGGCACGGAGAGGTAGGATCGCGCTGCCAGTTGCAATGGCGAGCACCGCGTTGCGGCTTTCTGTGTGTTGAAAAACTTTGCTCATGTTTTGGGGAGGCGAACCTCCGCAAAGAAAGATTTCCTGTGTGTCAAGTCTCCGGGCTGGAGGAAATAATCCAGGTATAAGAGAATTTGTCGTTCGCGAAGTGTGTCTCGCAAGTGCAAGACAGCGTCGACTGTAACATCCGCCTCAAGATAAATGCTATTTTCCTTTGTGGTTTCGCTCGCTCTTTAAAGTCAGGGCTATTCGGACAAAGATGAGGATGCAATGTTGTTTAAAATGTCTTTTCGCGCACAGCTGCGCTGTCGCATACACTCCTTGAGCTCAGGTCAGTGCTCTTAGAAACGCGGAGTTACCGGCCGCTGAAAGCATGCCGCGCCTGCTCTAATCCATCCGAATGAAGTGAATGACAAGGCATGCACAGGCTGATCGCAACACTGGGTCAAGTTCTAATAAAAAACCGAAACGGGACGTCAATAAGGTCACCGCTCATCTGTTCCCAGGTGTATTGAGCGGGTCAAACAACAAAATAATAATAATAAAAAAATAACGTTTACTATACGCTTCGACACCTTGCTGTGTTTGCGCGCATCTGACGCTGCCGTCAAAGCGGTAGAATCGAAATTCATGTACGTGCGTCAGTAACCCACTTTTATTAGTGAAGAGTGTGATCTCCAACTGACTTGCACTTGTGTCGTAAAATGTCGCCTTTTTTAACTTATTTTTTATGTGACCGCAGAATGATAATTTTGAACACTTTTGCGGTTGACTACTAATGAGATTCTTGCGTCACTCTTTGTTTTGTTTGCTGTTTAGGTACAATTAAATTTGATATATATTGAGTCTTTGTGCCAGGAAACGACCGTCAACATTACTTCACTCTCTCTGCAAAAAAAAAAAGATGATTTAATTTTAAATTTGAGTCATGAATGTTCAGTTACTGTCCTTTGTGACGTGCCCTGTCCTCGTCCTCTTTATGTTGCTTTCAACTTATACATCTAACAATGCCAACACATTCTTATCGGTCGACCGAGGAATGTCCTAGGGTCTCATTTTTAGAGTTGATTGGAAAGTAATTGTATCTGTTGTAGGTTAGCATCCTTTTAATAATATATATTAAAAGAAACTAGAGTACAGCCGTCAGTGTAAATCTCTTTTCAAATATGCTCTCAAAGTGCGCAATACGAGCTGCGATTATCTGCCTCATTTGCCCTCATGTCTTTCGCTGCTTACTTGCCTTCTCTTGTAAGCATATGAGAACGCAGGCGAACTGGTGTTTATATTAACAATTTAGATTAATTGCCCGAGACTGGGGCGAAAAAACTAAAAATATCGATCGTGGAAGACAGAAACCTCCTTCTGTCTCTTCCGCGGTTGATGGTTCTATAGTTTTTTCGACCCAGTCTCCACTAATTCATCAAAATGGAAAATTGGCAGGTAAGCAAAGTGAGCTGGGTTCTCAAATTTAAACTTAAAAAACAAACAGTAACTACATAATCGGGTTTATTTTGTCGACAGCCACGGGGAACCACCGTAGCTATTACATTAGGAACATCTAACATTGCCAACACGCTCAAATTGGTCGACCCAGGATGTTCTAGTGTCTAATTTTAAGAGGCCCTTGGAAAGTAATTATACCTGTTGTGGGCTAACTACATCGTTTTAATAATATATAGAAAAACTACAATGCAGCCGTCAATTTCTTTTCAATTATGCGTTCAAGTTAGAACGGAATAGGGGCTACGATTATCTCCCTAATTTTGCCTGGCGTTTTTTACCGCTACCCGCTTTCTCTTGTTAACATTGGGGAATAAAATTGGCGGATAAGCAAAGCGAGCTTGGCTCTCAAATTTAAAGTTGTTTTAAAAAATTGTAACTGCATATTCGGGTTTATTTTGTCGACAGTCATAGGGAACCATCGTAGCTATTACGTTAGGGACTTATCGTAGAACGTCAGAGTCGGATTGCGGGCCCCATGAGCGCCAGCTCAGTCCGCCCTTAAAGTGAGGGCTCCCCAAGCAACGCAAGACTCTTGCGTGCTCTCGCGTCTGATCTACGAAAAGTCCCCATTAACGTGACAAGCAAGCGTAGCTGCATTACTGAACCATGCGACAAGATAGAGAAACAATAATTAACCCTGTCCTCTGCACAGCTGTCGATTCAATCTTCTGGCGATCTTTCTTGAATCACCTCCCAGGAACCAAATAAAACTTTTCGGGAGACAGATACCTTTCTGTTTAATGCGATGTCGTGGCATTTGAGTACCTTTTGCATTTGGTACATTACCTTACGAAGCGCGAGGCCTGCACGACAAGCGCACCAGCCTCCCGCGTCGTCTGCTCCTCGTGCTGCTAACAAGTATGGGCGCTTCGCCAGGGAAAGGAGTGGCGCTGCGTATGCGCGGCGAAACTTCAGCAGCATAGCCCTAGGGAGAGTTAGTGTGGGCGTAACTGCTACATCGGGGATCACGGGATATGCCGGGACACCATTTAATTGACTAAATTTTGCTGGGAGTCTACGGGGCAGAGGGTCCTTTTGTTTCGTAACTCAGGTCATAAGAGCCCATTAATGTGCTTGAATAATTTACGCAAGGTATAAATGATTACTTTTCTGTAGCCACGAGTTTTGTTCCGATAGGTTTAAGTATTTGTATAACGCGAAAAATGGTAAATTCCGCCATCTTGGACGTTGCTGCTTGTCTGGCAACCCTGCTTTCTCCTCTCGACGTTTGCAATTCCCGAAGCGAGAAGGAAGTGAGAAAGGCTACGCCAAGGCGTTCGTTGCTCGCAATGTGAGGCAAGAGGAGGAAAGGCGCATGGGTAACAGAGCGGGCGTCTGCTCTCGTGCAGGCAACATTGGCGCATATCCTTTACCAATCCTCTCTCTCAGGCGCCACCATTAAATTAGAAACGCTCTCTAGGATTTGAGTTGCGCCCACCCTAACTAGAGCCTCCCTACATAGCCTATACACGGTGGCGCCATTGCTTGTGGGAACCACGTGTTCCCCGCATCCCTATCTAGGCCTTGCTAATGCAGGCTGTGGGGCGTCGCCATGTCGGGACGCGTCCCGGATGCGAGGCAAGGCCGTATTTCCTTGTGGACGGATCTCCCTCGCCCTCTCGGGTGATTTGCCTCAGGAGACCCTTCGGGACCTTGATATTTGGACGCGTCTGCCCTTCCGGGAGCGAACCTACTGTCGACCCATCCCGGGCGCGTCCATTTCCCAGCCCTAAAGAACAGCCGGGGGCCTCGGAGCGTGGAGCGAAAGCTTGCGCTGGGAACCTCCTGGGTTCGATCTGGATGAGTTTCGTACCGGCACGCGTTCGTGTGATCACTACTGCGTGATGCACGTTAAAAACCCCAGGTTAGCGGTTGCACTGCACTGGCTAAATTTCTCATCTACAGCTAAGAGACCGATTACCCGTCGTCGTATCTCCATCAAGGCTGTATAAACATACAAAACAAACCATTTTTTTTTTTTACAGCCGGGGTTTGTTGTCGGGGGAGGGACTTGCTTCACGGAGCTCTATTTGAGGCTCTTCCCCTTTCCGTGATACTGTCCATTGCGACAGCGCGGAGTCCGACCGGTAATCCTGTCACATTGAGGCTTCGCCGACCCTTCGGACCTATTGAGGGCAAAGCGTGTTGGCAAACAGAGTCAATAAACAGGTCGCTCTACGGACCAACAGACCAACTGTGTTACTACGTGGTACTCCCCCAAATAAGGGGAACCCCACAAGCTGCACGCACGGAGAGTATTGGCGAGGAGATCAAACTATAGGAGGCGCAGTTTCATTATCATCATCATCATCACCACAAACAATCGCTGTGTGGCAACGTTACTTGAATTACTGAGTTGGGAAACTGCCATAGAGCCTGCTCTGAAAAAGTGGCACCGATCCGTATATACTTGAGAACCGCGCTAATGGCGATCGCAACGCCGCCATTTCTCCCGCAGCGGTCACTCGGGGATCTGCTCGGCTTCTTGTATTGGTTCGGGACTAGGCGCATTCGATAGCGTCCGCTGTGACTGTTCTGGTTTGGCTTTACTCGGGCATTTTGGCGCCGAAACATATACGGTGGAAGGGGTTTCAGGGATGCCGACCCGCGTCTCCCAAGCGGACGCGCCGCGAATTACTAACGAAATTAGGACGCGCCCAGGTCGGGACGCGCTACCTGAAATAACTGGCGATACATGGTTGTATAAAAACAACATGAATTGTGTCGCAAAACCTTGTAAACTAAAGATTTTAGAAAACATCAGGCGCCTCTTATTTTGTACTCATTTCCAATAAAAGTTCCTACAAAAAGTGATTTTTTTCGTTTGTTTTTACGCAGAAATATTCTTTTTAAATGCTCAAGGTGACTACAGTAAAGAAAAATATTGAGCCTCCATCTTGGCACCTCGAGCCTGGGAGTTCCGGTACTCTGGGAATATTCAGCGACTCTAGCACAGACTTGTACGTAGTTCTACTACTCGACTCAAGTTACTGTAGTTTAACTACTTTCCTGAGTAATTTAGTAACTTTCCATTACATTTTTATTTCGGTAATTAGTAGTTTACTTTAATTACTTTTTCCGAGTAACTTTTACTCAAATTACAAATTACTTTCGAATTTTAGTGATTGTTTTGCCTATCAACAAACTTTCCCGCACAAAAAGAGATGTGAGGTTGGATGATCAGCTGATATTTGCAAAGAGGGGGAAGCATGTGGCGTAGGGGGGGGGGAGGAGAGAGAGAGAAAGTGGTTTGGAGAGTCCGAAACCCCCAAAATTTTCACGATCCCCCTCTGCAACAACACTGCTACGAGGCTCGGGCAGCGAACAGACACGACTCAAGAGAGGACGAGTTTTTGTGCAAACTAAGCACGGTGCTACGCCGGCGTGTCCGTACCTTTAGCACTGCACGCAGCTTGTGCGATAGTGTTTCCGACGGAGAACTGCTGTATTCCGTAGTGGTGGGTGCACACAGACTACACATTGGGAGTGATCGCTCCCGCACGTCGGAGGTCGGAACACACCATCAACTTCGGTGGCAGCTTTCGCGCGCAAACGATGAAGAGAAGTTTCACGGCGTCGTACACGCACATAAAACACTGCTCACAGTCAGATGTTCCAATCGGCTTGCTTCTCTCCACTCTGAAATGCTTCCAGCCATGTTTGGCGAGTTCACGAATCCCTCTTCATTATGTGGGTCGAAAATAAAAACGGCGAAAACATGTCCTAACCGGAAAAGGGCCACACGTCACGTCCAGACGCTTGCTGATTGGCTCAAGCGCGCGCGTCGAGGGAAAAATTGGGTTACGAGGCGTCATCTCCCTGCGTCGTCCTCCTCGGCGCGCGACTTTTTTCAATACAAAAATAAGCAAAACATTCCCCCCACGACGCGCGTCTTTTCGCTGTGTGAATGCGCCTTTAGTACACGATTCAGATACCTGGGTGTTGCAAGGACGTGTTCCCAAGATTATCTAGCAGAACACCATGAAAATCTCAAGGCATCGTCACTAAGAAAGCGGAACATGCTGCGTCGAAAGAGCCTTTGGAGCTGCGACCGGTATCTAATAACCCGAGAACTTTGGAAAGCGGTCGCTGTACCAGCATTGACTTTCGCCAATGGTGTGACGTAGATCCGGGAATACATTGATAGACGACAAAGAGAGATTGGACGCCAGGCACTAGGATGCCACAGCAGGGTTTCCAATCAATTTGTTCAAGGAGATCTCGGATAGTCCTCTTTCGAGGCACGTGAAGTCAGCAGCCAACTTGAATATTATGCCCGACTTCGACATATGAATGGAGACTGCTGGGCGAGGAGGATTTTCGTATACCTTTATCTAAAAAACGTAGACACACCATTCGACTTGGGATGAAGTACGGTGCTTTCTCAATGACCGACGAGCCATCCACAAAGAAAGACTGGGTTGCCAAGGTTAGGGGGCAGATAAAGACTGTCGAGGCGGACCGCAGGAGGGCAGACATGCAAGAGCATTCAAGTACGCACCTCTATATGCGTCTTACAAGACCGACATCGCTCTTATCCACTGGAGTGGAAATACGTTGGGAAGTCGACTCCTCGCCGAGGCCCGCGGTGGTGCCTTGCGTACCCGTCTGTAACGTAACGTAGCGGACAGGCTGTGCAGTGCATGTGGTGATGCGGACGAAACTTTACAACATTTGCTTCTCGAGTGTCCAGCACTGGAACCTGCAGCAGGCGTCGGAACTCGCATCGAGCAAGCTCTTGGATTTACAGAAGAAACCAAATTTATGACGTGCACGAAGCGGAGGCTCGAGGCTCGGTGGGCGGTCCAACTGCAAAACTAAAAAATAACAATACTCCGTTTTATTTTTTTTTTTTTGTCGAGGGGGGGGGGATGTTTGTTTTACAGACGCTTGTTGGAAAGATCAAGCGTCGCATAAATACACACATACACACATACTCCCAAATAGCAGCGCCACCGCAGCGGCGTCACGTCAGGGCCGCGTGTTGGTGTAGACGACGCTTTGCACACACGCTAGATTACATCCGTCATTTCTGACCTTTAAGGCGCGTTCTCACCGGCGATGCGATCTAGTCGCGCGATAACTTTCATCGCAAAAGCGACCATCGCGGGCAAAAAAGCGACGCGATTTGAGCAGTCGCTTCCTGACCCGACTTTCTGCGATACGATATAGTCGCGGAGTGGCTGAGCCAATCAACGGCGTTCGGAGCGAGAGTTTTCGAAGAACAACTCGCCTACGAAGGCGTTGACTCTGCTCATCGCGCACGCCGGTGTGACCGTCGAATTTTTTTGCGATGCGATTTCGTCTCATCGCGCGACTGCTTACATCGCCGGTGGGAATGCACCTTTAGTCTTACCGAGATGCCGAGCCACTAAAGCGGGCGTTGACGAGCCTCCACAAAGGCCATGGCTGGGGAGAAGGACAAAGCAGCACCTAAAGTGGCCCTAACCTGTCCTGTTATGGTAACGATGAAGTGAAGTAAACCGAATAAAACAAAATAAAAACACTGAAGGTCGGTTATGACGACGCCCATTCACAGCTGCTGCAAAGCGCAAGTATAAGGTTGGCCGGGACATTGCGCTGTAGGCAGACAGTTCAGTTCTCTGCTCGTGCTCCACGGGATCTTCGGTGGCTGGCACGCTGCTCGTTGTCATCGTCGTATGATAGCGCAGTAGCACCTCGCAGGCGCCTATATAACACTCCTTCTTTCGACATTAAAGGGACACGGAAAGGTTATTCATGCTCGCCGAAGTTTTTATTTCAACATAACCTATGAGAGCCCAAATACCCAGAACATAATTTGCCGCTCGAAATTCGTTTCCTTTCCGCCCGAAAACAGCAGGTCGAGAATAAGCCATTTGCAAACGTCTTGCCAGCTATCATCATCATGCCATTAAAAGCCGCCATCTTTTTCTTTTTTTTCACATCTTTCAGTTGTGGACGAGACGCATCTGCATTTAACTCGGTTTTCATGATATTAGAATAATTTATTTGTGCCCTCAACGGATTGCTGTTTAGTTTCAGTACAAAGAAGAAAAGAAAGACGGCCGTGAGATTCTTGAAAAGGCATTGTCAGCAACGAGGTCGCAAGACTGGTAACTCAACCACTCAAGCAGTGAAGTGTGCCACCCAGGTCAGTGAACGGTCTTTATCGAAGACGTTTTATGAAGGGTACTTACTGGGCTTGCAGCAGGAGATCATATTTTAGTTCTACGACTCACACTTTGCCGGGAGCATTCGCAACTTTCACGACCTATAGGGGGCGCGCTGGCGCCTATCAAAATGGCTGTCATCTGGATGATCGTCGTAGTATGGTGGCTATATAGTCGTAGAACAGCAGTACGAGGCGGGTCTGCGACGCGTAAGTATAATTACAGTTTTGCTCAATACGAGCAGTATTAGAGCCTTACTTTATTTTTTCACGTCAGGAAGGTGTAGACAAGCACCTTTACTGTGAAGCCGATCATCCAGGAGCTAGGGAGCGCGATTCTCACACCGCGGTACCACCATCGCTGAAAGTTGCGAATTGTTTCTGGGGCGAAAACATCGGTACGGGAACCGTCCCAATATGAAGTAAATTTGATAATTGATCAGGAGTACATTAGATGGCGTTCTTGTAGCATATGGCCTATTGGCCGGTTTCAGTCGCGCTCACTCTCTTTTACATGGTCACGTGGCGTTCAAACTACGTGTACCAAATATATTTAAAGTCGTGGGTCATCTAAGGCACATTCAATATTAGAAATAGAAAAGAATATGAACCCCATTTTGTTGCCTCCAAAGAACTACAAATACGTTGATCGGAAAAAGATGTTGCACAGATCAAAGGAAGTACATGTAAATGTCATTCTCAATATGGCGACGTTCCGCAGGTTTGACGACGCTATGGCGGCGCATGACTGACCAACATTGCGACGGACGTGGGGCTGCTACTTCGGAACTCTGGTTCCTGGTTTCGGCCAACCAATCTTCAAGCGCAAAACATCGAGCGGAAGGGATATAAGTGAGAAACAATCGCACGACAAACGATGTAAGCAACTTCGTCGTCTGCTGCACACGCCGGAGAAGCGGAGGAAAAAAAAACGCGGTCGGGTGTAGCCACGTGACTTCCGGCCATGAGCTTCCGTGCTCGTGTTTCGGTTTCGGTTTTGAGCAGTTGAGTCGTTTTACTTTATGAAAAATATGAGTGACTGCAGCAAAACATTGATTGGGTAGTCTCCTGACACCATTATAAAAAGCCTTGGAAAAAAAAATTTTTTTTTTGGGGGGGGTTTGTCAGTGTCACTTTAAAGGCAAACGTACACTTCGCGCTTTCCACTTTTGCCCGCCTCCTCCGTTCCTACATCCTCTCCACTTTTTACCTTGCCCCAACTTGGCTCCCTCGCAGTTTATGAGAGGAGGACTTTAAGATACACAATCATCGACTCTGCGCTTGCGGAAGGTGCAATAGGCCGTACTTTTGATGCACCAGGTGGTTGATCTGCTGGTGTGGTGTTGTCGTTAGGGCCCGGTTCCTCAAAAACCTATTCCTTTACACCAGAAAAAATGAAAGCCGTTTACAACTCCGTGTAACGCCGAATTAGAGAGCAGCTCTTGAGGAAGAGGAGGGGAAGGTACGGAGAGGGGGCTATGCCCCTCCTCCTTTCCTGCTCGCCCCCATTTAGGAAAAATTTCCCCGCTAAATCTAGCGGGAAAAATTTTCCGCTAAATTTTGCAGGCAAAATTTTCCGCTAGATATAGCGGGAAAATTTCCCGCTACATTTAGCGGGGAAAATTTTCCGCCAGATTTAGCGGGAAAATTTTTCCGCTAAATTTAGCGGGAAACATTTTCCGCTAAATTTAGCGGTGAAAATTTTCCGCTAGATTTAGCGGGGAAAACTTTTCCGCTAGATATAGCGGGGAAATTTATCCGCTAAATCTAGCGGGAAAAGTTTTACCGCTAATGTTAGCGGGAAATATTTTCCACTAAATTTAGCGGAGAAATGCTTCCGCTAGAATCAGCGGGGAAAATTTTCCGCTAGATTTAGCGGGGAAAATATTTCGCTAGATTTAGCGGGAAAAATTTTTGGCTAGATTTTCCGCTAAATTGAGCGGGAAAAATTTTCCGCTAAATTTAGCAGGGAAATTTACCCATCATGCACCGCGCGGTTACGCCGACGGCTACGCCGACGCCGCTCAAGCCGGAAACAGGCGCCTAAGAGCTGCGCTCTAAAAAAATGCTCTACAAGAGAGTTATATTTCGAGCCCGCTGCTGACGTTGTCGCTGACCTCTTGCGCAACTGGTCTTCACGGCGATGCAGGAAGGTCCATCTTCGGTCTCGATCCAGCAAGATAACAGCACAGTTTCAGCTGTGACAACTCCCGGCAACCACTTAGCGCCAGCGAAATAATTTCTGGTATAAACATTTTCTACGTAGAATGTTGGCGTCCTCGTCTCCTCCCTGTGAAATGTGTCCTATAGTTTTCATAATGAACAGAACTGGGAATCGGGGTGCATGCAGAGGATATAATGTATCAGTGTGTTTCAGAGGTTCAAGAGAGCCTCCGTGTTAGAGCAACTTTTGAAGCTCTTGCTCCGCTTTAGGTTGCGTGATATAAGGAACTTTCTTTGCTTCGCAGAACTCTTGCGTTAAAAGTAAGCATGTTTGACATAAGCCTGGTTGGCATCGAATTACGAGAAAGGAAAAGTATAATAACCAACCGCTCACTAAATGTGAAGGGGCCCTACATTTCGGAACCAACTCGGTTCCTTCATGAGTCACCAACCAATCCCTAATTGTGAAGAGGCCCTACGATTCGAAACCACCTTGGTTCCTTAGGAACCGAGTTTGTTCCTAAACGCAGGGCCCCTCACATTCAGTGATTGGTTGGTGACTGATCAAGGAACCGAGTTGGTTCAGAAACGTAGGGCCCTTCACATTTAAGGATTGACTGATAAAGGAACCGAGTTGGTTCCGAAACTTCGCGCCCATCCACATTTAGGGATTGACTGATGAAGGAACCGAGTTGGTTCGAAAACGTACAGCCCATCCACATTTAGGGATTGACTGATGAAGGAACCGAGTTGGTTCCGAAACGTAGAGCCCATCCACGTTTAGGGATTGACTGATAAAGGAACCGAGTTGGTTCCGAAACTTAGAGCCCATTCACATTTAGTGATTGACTGATAAAGGAACCGAGCTGGCTTTGAAACGTAGAGCCCATCCACATTTAGGGATTGACTGATAAAGGAACCGAGTTGGTTCCGAAACTTAGAGCCCATCCACATTTCGAGATCGACTGATAAAGGAACTGAGTTGGTTCCGAAACTTCGCGCCCATCCACATTTAGGGATTGACTGATGAAGGAACCGAGTTGGTTCGAAAACGTACAGCCCATCCACATTTAGGGATTGACTGATGAAGGAACCAAGTTGGTTCCGAAACGTGGAGTCCATTCACATTGAGGGATTGACTGATAAAGGAACCGAGTTGGTTCCGAAACGTGGAGTCCATTCACATTTAGGGATTGACTGATAAAGGAACCGAGTCGTTTCCGAAACGTAGAGCCCATCCACATTTAGGGATTGACTAATAAAGGAACAGAGTTGGTTCCGAAACGTTGAGCCCATTCACATTTAGGGATTGACTGATCAAGGAACCAAGTTGGTTCCGAAACGTAGAGTCCATTCACATTTAGGGATTGACTGATAAAGGAACCGAGTTGGTTCCTATACGCAGAGTACATCTCCATTTAGGGATTGCTGATGAAGGAACCGAGTTGGTTCCGAAACGTAGGGCCCCTTACATTTAGGGATTGCCTGATAAAGGAACCGAGTTGGTTCTGAAACGTAGAGCCCATCCACATTTAGGGATTGACTGATAAAGGAACCGATTTGGTTCCAAAACGTGGAGCCCATCCCCATTTAGGGATTGACTGATGAAGGAACCGAGTTGGTTCCGAAACGTAGAGCCCATCCCCATTTAGGGATTAACCGATGAAGGAACTGAGTTGGTTCCGAAATGTAGAGCCCATCCACATTTAGGGATTGACTGATGAAGGAACCGAGTTGGTTCCGAAACGTAGGGCGCCTTTACATTAAGGGATTGACTGATAAAGGAACCGATTTGGTTCCGAAACGTGGAGCCCATCCCCATTTAGGGATTGACTGATAAAGGAACCGATTTGGTTCCGAAACGTAGAACCCATCCCCATTTAGGGATTGACTGATAAAGGTACCGAGTTGGTTCCGAAACGTAGACTCCATTCACATTTAGGGATTGACTGATAAAGGAACTGAGTTGGTTCCGAAATGTAGAGCCCATCCACATTTAGGGATTGACTGATAAAGGAACCGAGTTGGTTCCGAAACGTAGAACCCATCCCCATTTAGGGATTGACTGATGAAGGAACCGAGTTGGTTCAGAAACGTAGAGCTCCATTCACATTTAGGGATTGACTGATAAAGGAACTGAGTTGGTTCCGAAATGTAGAGCCCATCCACATTTAGGGATTGACTGATGAAGGAACCGAGTTGGTTCCGAAACGTAGGGCGCCTTTACATTTAGGGATAGACTGATAAAGGAACCGATTTGGTTCCGAAACGTAGAGCCCATCCCCATTTAGGGATTGACTGATAAAGGAACCGAGTTGGTTCCGAAACGTAGAGCCCATCCCCATTTAGGGATTGACTGATAAAGGTACCGAGTTGGTTCCGAAACGTAGAGCTCTATTTACATTTAGGGATTGACTGATAAAGGAACCGATTTGGTTCCGAAACGTGGAGCCCATCCACGTTTAGGGATTGACTGATAAAGGAACCGATTTGGTTCCGAAACGTGGAGCCCATCCCCATTTAGGGATTGACTGATGAAGGAACCGAGTTGGTTCAGAAACGTAGACTCCATTCACATTTAGGGATTGACTGATAAAGGAACTGAGTTGGTTCCGAAATGTAGAGCCCATCTACATTTAGGGATTGACTGATGAAGGAACCGAGTTGGTTCCAAAACGTAGAGCCCATCCACATTTAGGGATTGACTGATAAAGGAACCGAGTTGGTTCCGATACGCAGAGCCCATCCACATTTAGGGATTGACTGATGAAGGAACCGAGTTGGTTCCGAAACGTAGAGCCCATCCACATTTGGGGATTGACTGATGAAGGAACCGAGTTGGTTCCAAAACGTAGAGCCCATCCACATTTAGGGATTGACTGATAAAGGAACCGATTTGGTTCCGAAACGTGGAGCCCATCCCCATTTAGGGATTGACTGATGGAGGAACCGAGTTGGTTCCGAAACGTAGAGCCCGTCCACATTTAGGGATTGACTGATAAAGGAGCCGAGTTGGTTCCGAATCGTGGAGTCCATTCACATTTAGGGATTGACTGATAAAGGAACCGAGTTGGTTCCGAAACGTAGAGTCCATCCACATTTAGGTATTGACTGATGAAGGAAACGAGTTGATTCCGAAACGTAGAGTCCATCCACATTTAGGTATTGACTGATGAAGGAAACGAGTTGGTTCCGAAACGTAGGGCACCTTCACATTTAGAGATTTACTGATGAAAGAACCGAGTTGGTTCCGAAATGTAAGGCCTCTTCACATTTAGGGATTGACTGATAAAGTAACCGAGTTGGTTCCGAAACATAGAGCCCATCCACATTTAGGGATTGACTGATGAAGGGACCGAGTTGGTTCCAGAAACGTAGGGCCCATCCGCATTTAGGAATTGACTGATGAAGTAACCGAGTTGGTTAGGAAACGTAGGGCCCTTCACATTTAGGGATTGACTGATAAAGGAACCGAATTGGTTTCAAAACGTAGAGTCCATCCACATTTAGGGATTGACTGATGAAGCAACGGAACTGGTTCCTAAACGTAGGACCCCTTCACATTTAGGGATTGACTGATGAAGGAACCGAGTTGGTTCCGAAACGTAGAGCCCATTCACATTTAGGGATTGACTGATAAAGGAACCGAGTTGGTTCCAAAACGTAGAGTCTATCAACATTTAGGGATTGACTGATGAAGGAACCGAGTTGGTTCCGAAACGTAGAGTCCATTCACATTTAGGGATTGACTGATAAAGGAACCGAGTTGGTTCCGAAACTTAGAGCCCATCCACATTTAGGGATTGACTGATAAAGGAACCGAGTTGGTTCCGAAACGTAGAGCCCATCCACATTTAGGGATTGACTGATAAAGGAACCGAGTTGGTTCCGAAACGTAGAGCCCATCCACATTTAGGGATTGACTGATAAAGGAACCGAGTTGGTTCCGAAACGTAGAGCCCATCCACATTTAGGGATTGACTGATAAAGGAACCGAGTTGGTTCCGAAACGTAGAGCCCATCCACATTTAGGGATTGACTGATAAAGGAACCGAGTTGGTTCCGAAACGTAGAACCCATCCACATTTAGGGATTGACTGATAAAGGAACCGAGTTGGTTCCGAAACGTAGAGCCCATCCACATTTAGGGATTGACTGATAAAGGAACCGAGTTGGTTCCAAAACGTAGAGCCCATTCACATTTAGGGATTGACTGATGAAGAAACCGAGTTGGTTCCGAAACGTAGAGCCCATCCACGTTTAGGGATTGACTGATAAAGGAACCGAGTTGGTTCCGAAACTTAGAGCCCATTCACATTTAGTGATTGACTGATAAAGAAACCGAGCTGGCTCCGAAACGTAGATCCCATCCACGTTTAGGGATTGACTGATAAAGGAACCGAGTTGGTTCCGAAACTTAGCGCCCATCCACATTTAGGGATTGACTGATGAAGGAACCGAGTTGGTTCCGAAACGTAGAGCCCATCCACATTTAGGGATTGACTGATGAAGGAACCGAGTTGGTTCCGAAACGTAGAGTCCATTCACATTTAGGGATTGAGTGATAAAGGAACCGAGTTGGTTCCGAAACGTAGAGTCCATTCACATTTAGGGATTGACTGATAAAGGAACCGAATTGGTTCCGAAACGTGGAGTCCATTCACATTTAGGGATTGACTGATAAAGGAACCGAGTTGGTTCCGAAACGTAGAGTCCATTCACATTTAGGGATTGACTGATAAAGGAACCGAGTTGGTTCCGAAACGTAGAGCCCATCCACATTTAGGGATTGACTAATAAAGGAACAGAGTTGGTTCCGAAACGTTGAGCCCATTCACATTTAGGGATTGACTGATCAAGGAACCGAGTTGGTTCCGAAACGTAGAGTCCATTCACATTTAGGGATTGACTGATAAAGGAACCGAGTTGGTTCCGAAACGTAGAGTCCATCCACATTTAGGGATTGACTGATGAAGGAACCGAGTTGGTTCCGAAACGTAGAGCCCATTCACATTTAGGGATTGACTGATAAAGGAACCGAGTTGGTTCCGAAACGTAGAGCCCATCCACATTTAGGGATTGACTGATAAAGGAACCGAGTTGGTTCCGAAACGTAGAGCCCATCCCCATTTAGGGATTGACTGATGAAGGAACCGAGTTGGTTCCGAAACGTAGAGCCCATCCACATTTAGGGATTGACTGATGAAGGAACCGAGTTGGTTCCGAAACGTAGAGTCCATTCACATTTAGGGATTGACTGATAAAGGAACCGAGTTGGTTCCGAAACGTGGAGTCCATTCACATTTAGGGATTGACTGATAAAGGAACCGAGTTGGTTCCGAAACGTAGAGTCCATCCACATTTAGGGATTGACTGATAAAGGAACCGAGTTGGTTCCGAAACGTGGAGTCCATTCACATTTAGGGATTGACTGATAAAGGAACCGAGTTGGTTCCGAAACGTAGAGTCCATCCACATTTAGGTATTGACTGATGAAGGAAACGAGTTGATTCCGAAACGTAGAGTCCATCCACATTTAGGTATTGACTGATGAAGGAAACGAGTTGGTTCCGAAACGTAGGGCACCTTCACATTTAGAGATTTACTGATGAAAGAACCGAGTTGGTTCCGAAATGTAAGGTCTCATCACATTTAGGGATTGACTGATAAAGTAACCGAGTTGGTTCCGAAACATAGAGCCCATCCACATTTAGGGATTGACTGATAAAGGAACCGAGTTGGTTCCGAAACGTAGAGCCCATCCGCATTTAGGAATTGACTGATGAAGGAACCGAGTTGGTTACGAAACGTAGGGCCCATCCACATTTAGGGATTGACTGATAAAGGAACCGAGTTGGTTCCAAAACGTAGAGCCCATCCACATTTAGGGATTGACTGATGAAGGAACGGAACTGGTTCCGAAACGTAGGACCCCTTCACATTTAGGGATTGACTGATGAAGGAACCGAGTTGGTTCCGAAACGTAGACTCATTCACATTTAGGATTGACTGATGAAGGAACCGAGTTGGTTCCGAAACGTAGAGCCCATTCACATTTAGGGATTGACTGATAAAGGAACCGAGTTGGTTCCGAAACGTAGAGCCCATCCACATTTAGGGATTGACTGATAAAGGAACCGAGTTGGTTCCGAAACGTAGAGCCCATCCACATTTAGGGATTGACTGATAAAGGAACCGAGTTGGTTCCGAAACGTAGAGCCCATCCACATTTAGGGATTGACTGATAAAGGAACCGAGTTGGTTCCGAAACGTAGAGCCCATCCCCATTTAGGCATTGACTGATAAAGGAACCGAGTTGGTTCCGAAACGTAGAGCCCATCCACATTTAGGGATTGACTGATAAAGGAACCGAGTTGGTTCCGAAACGTAGAAGCCCATCCACATTTAGGGATTGACTGATAAAGTAACCGAGTTGGTTCCGAAACGTAGAGCCCATCCACATTTAGGGATTGACTGATGAAGGAACCGAGTTGGTTCCGAAACGTAGAGCCCATTCACATTTAGGGATTGACTGATGAAGGAACCGAGTTGGTTCCGAAACGTAGAGCCCATCCACATTTAGGGATTGACTGATAAAGGAACCGAGTTGGTTCCGAAACGTAGAGCCCATTCACATTTAGTGATTGACTGATAAAGAAACCGAGTTGGTTCCGAAACGTAGAGCCCATCCACATTTAGGGATTGACTGATAAAGGAACCGAGTTGGTTCCGAAACTTAGAGCCCATCCACATTTAGGGATTGACTGATAAAGGAACCGAGTTGGTTCCAAAACGTAGAGCCCATCCACATTTAGGGATTGACTGATGAAGGAACCGAGTTGGTTCCGAAACGTGGAGTCCATTCACATTTGAGGGATTGACTGATAAAGGAACCGAGTTGGTTCCGAAACGTAGAGTCCATTCACATTTAGGGATTGACTGATAAAGGAACCGAATTGGTTCCGAAACGTGGAGTCCGTTCACATTTAGGGATTGACTGATAAAGGAACCGAGTTGGTTCCGAAACGTGAGTCCATTCACATTTAGGAATTGACTGATAAAGGAACCGAGTTGGTTCCGAAACGTAGAGCCCATCCACATTTAGGGATTGACTGATAAAGGAACCGAGTTGGTTCCGAAACGTAGAGCCCATTCACATTTAGGGATTGACTGATCAAGGAACCGAGTTGGTTCCGAAACGTAGAGTCCATTCACATTTAGGGATTGACTGATAAAGGAACCGAGTTGGTTCCGAAACGTAGAGTCCATCTACATTTATTGATTGCTGATGAAGGAACCGAGTTGGTTCCGAAACGTAGAGCCCATTCACATTTAGGGATTGACTGATAAAGGAACCGAGTTGGTTCCGAAACGTAGAGCCCATCCACATTTAGGGATTGACTGATAAAGGAACCGAGTTGGTTCCGAAACGTGGAGCCCATCCCCATTTAGGGATTGACTGATGAAGGAACCGAGTTGGTTCCGAAACGTAGAGCCCATCCACATTTAGGGATTGACTGATGAAGGAACCGAGTTGGTTCCGAAACGTAGAGCCCATCCACATTTAGGGATTGACTGATGAAGGAACCGAGTTGGTTCCGAAACGTAGAGCCCATCTACATTTAGGGATTGACTGATAAAGGAACCGAGTTGGTTCCGAAACGTAGAGCCCATCCACATTTAGGGATTGACTGATAAAGGAACCGAGTTGGTTCCGAAACGTAGAGCCCATCCACATTTAGGGATTGACTGATGAAGGAACCGAGTTGGTTCCGAAACGTAGAGCCCATCCACATTTAGGGATTGACTGATGAAGGAACCGAGTTGGTTCCGAAACGTAGAGCCCATCCACATTTAGGGATTGACTGATGAAGGAACCGAGTTGGTTCCGAAACGTAGAGCCCATCCACATTTAGGGATTGACTGATAAAGGAACCGAGTTGGTTCCGAAACGTAGAGCCCATCCACATTTAGGGATTGACTGATAAAGGAACCGAGTTGGTTCCGAAACGTAGAGCCCATCCACATTTAGGGATTGACTGATAAAGGAACCGAGTTGGTTCCGAAACGTAGAGCCCATCCACATTTAGGGATTGACTGATGAAGGAACCGAGTTGGTTCCGAAACGTAGAGCCCATCCACATTTAGGGATTGACTGATGAAGGAACCGATTTGGTTCCGAAACGTAGAGCCCATCCACATTTAGGGATTGACTGATAAAGGAACCGAGTTGGTTCCGAAACGTAGAGCCCATTCACATTTAGGGATTGACTGATGAAGGAACCGAGTTGGTTCCGAAACGTGGAGTCCATCCACATTTAGGGATTGACTGATAAAGGAACCGAGTTGGTTCCGAAACATGGAGTCCATTCACATTTAGGGATTGACTGATAAAGGAACCGAGTTGGTTCCGAAACGTGGAGCCCATCCACATTTAGGGATTGACTGATAAAGGAACCGAGTTGGTTCCGAAACGTAGAGCCCATTCACATTTAGGGATTGACTGATAAAGGAACCGAGTTGGTTCCGAAACGTAGAGCCCATCCACATTTAGGGATTGACTGATAAAGGAACCGATTTGGTTCCGAAACGTGGAGCCCATCCCCATTTAGGGATTGACTGATGAAGGAACCGAGTTGGTTCCGAAACGTAGACTCCATTCACATTTAGGGATTGACTGATAAAGGAACTGAGTTGGTTCCGAAACGTAGAGCCCATCCACATTTAGGGATTGACTGATGAAGGAACCGAGTTGGTTCCGAAACGTAGAGCCCATCCACATTTAGGGATTGACTGATAAAGGAACCGAGTTGGTTCCGAAACGTAGAGTCCATTCCCATTTAGGGATTGACTGATAAAGGAGCCCAGTTGGTTCCGAAACGTGGAGTCCATTCACATTTAGGGATTGACTGATAAAGGAACCGAGTTAGTTCCGAAACTTGGAGTCCATTCACATTTAGGGATTGACTGATAAAGGAACCGAGTTGGTTCCGAAACGTAGAGCCCTTTACATTTAGGGACTGACTGATAAAGGTGCCGAGTTGGTTCCGAAACGTAGAGTCCATCCATATTTAGGTATTGACTGATGAAGGAAACGAGTTGATTCCGAAACGTAGAGTCCATCCACATTTAGGTATTGACTGATGAAGGAAACGAGTTGGTTCCGAAATGTAGGGCACCTTCACATTTAGAGATTTACTGATGAAAGAACCGAGTTGGTTCTGAAATGTAAGGTCTCGTCATATTTAGGGATTGACTGATAAAGTAACCGAGTTGGTTCCAAAACATAGAGCCCATCCACAATTAGGGGATTGACTGATGAAGGAACCGAGTTGGTTCCGAAACGTAGGGCCCACCCGCATTTAGGAATTGACTGATGAAGGGACCGAGTTGGTTACGAAACGTTGGGCCCCTTCACATTTAGGGATTGACTGATGAAGGAACCGAATTGGTTCCAAAACGTAGAGTCCATCCACATTTAGGGATTGACTGATGAAGCAACCGAACTGGTTCCGAAACGTAGGACCCCTTCACATTTAGGGATTGACTGATGAAGGAACCGAGTTGGTTAGGAAACGTAGGGCCCCTTCACATTTAGGGATTGTCTGATAAAGGAACCGAGTTGGTTCCAAAACGTAGAGTCCATTAACATTTAGGGATTGACTGATGAAGGAACCGAGTTGGTTCCGAAACGTAGAACCCCTTCACATTTAGGGATTGACTGATAAAGGAACCGAGTTGGTTCCAAAATGTAGAGCCCATCCACAATTAGGGATAGACTGATAAAGGAACCGAGTTGGTTCCGAAACGTAGGACCCCTTCACATTTAGGGATTGACTGATAAAGGAACCGAGTTGGTTCCGAAATGTAGAGCCCATCCACAATTAGGGATAGACTGATGAAGGAACCGAGTTGGTTCCGAAACGTAGGGCCCCTTCACATCTAGGGATTGACTGATAAAGGAAAAGAGTTGGGTCCGAAACGTAGGGCCCCTTCACATTTAGGAATTGACTGATGAAGGAACCGAGTTGGTTCCAAAAACATAGGGTCCCGACACCCTTCATATTTAGGGATTGGTTAGTGAATATATTTTTCCTTTCTCATAACTCTTGCGTTGCAGGGAAGTCGACTTCCACGCGATTAGGTGGTCCACGGCTCTTCCTCAAGTCGGCCTCGAAGGTGTCCTTAAACTCGTTTAGAGATCTACTACAGCGGCAGCGAAGTATAATCATTTACAACGTAGAATGTTGGCGTTCTCGTCCCCTCCCTGTGAAATGTGTCCTAGAGTTTCCATGATGAACAGAAATCAGGGTCGGAGTGCATGGAGACGATATAATGTTTCAGAGCGTGTCCACAGGTTCAAGGGCTCCTGTTAGAGCGACTTTTTAAGCTCTTCCTTCGCTTTAGGTTGCAGGATATAAGGAACTTACTTTGCTTCGCAGAACCCTTGCGTTGCAGGGATGTCGACTTCCACGCGATTAGGTGGCCCCTGGCTCTCCCTCAAGTTGACCTCGAAGGTGCCCTGGAACTCATTTGAAGATCCACCACAACGCCAACGAAGTAATTTCTTGTATAAACATTTTCTACCTAAAATGTTGGCGTCCTCGACCCCTCAATGTGAAATGTGTCCTGCAGTTTGCATGATTAACAGAACTGAGTCGGGGTGGGGTGCATGCAGACGATATAATATTTCAGTGTGTTTCAGAGGTTCGAGGGCTCCCTGTTAGACAAATTTCTTAAGGGCACAGGGTAAGTCATATACACCCCATGCATTTTAGGCCATGTTGAGGGAAAAAAATGAAAGCCGTTTACAACTCCCTGTAACGCCGAATTAGAGCGCAGCTCTTGAGGAGGAGGGGAAGGCACGAGGGGGGGGGGTCACGTGACCTCGGGGAGGGGGGGGGTCACTGACCTCGAGGAGGGGGGATTATCCCCGCTAAATTTAGCGGGGAAAATTTTCCGCTAAATTTAGCGGGGAAAATTTTCCGCTAGATTTAGCGGGGAAAATTTCCCGCTAGATGTAGCGGGGAAAATTTTCCGCTAGATTTAGCGGGGGAAATTTCCCGCTAGATTTAGCGGAGGAAATTTTCCGCTAGATTTAGCGGAAAAATTTTCCGCTAAATTTAGCGGGGAAATTTACCCATCATGTACCGCGCGGTTACGCCGACGGCGACGGCGACGCCGACGGCGAAGGCGAGCGACGGCCACGCCGCTCAAGCCGGAAACGGGCGCCTAAGAGCTGCGCTCTAAAAAATCTGTAATTATTAGGAATATTTCTGTCATATATATATATATATATATATTTATTTATATATATATATATATATATATATATATATATACAGGTTGTTTTTTTGTTTTGTTTTTTGCTCTTGCAGATTTGTTTTAAAATACGCCTTGAAAGCTACACTTATGCGGTTTTCGCGAGTGACTTATACGCCCAGGGGAACATTATGTGGGTGGCTAATCTTTGCGATAAGTCGGCTAATTAATTAAAATGCACTAATTAACTTTTTTAAATAGTGAAAATAGACATTTGGTTTCAATTAGAAATTGCTGAGCGTTATCGAAAACCATTGAATTAGTCATTTTCAGAAAGACTCTCAGCGCATGAGAAGTGTAGTAGTGCACTAAAATTACTATTCGTGGAGCAGGTACAAGGCTAGCGGTTGCGGTAAGACGCTCGCGCAATTTTTCCATCTCTTATCTAGCCCCAGCCTTGTACCTGCTCCACGAGTGGTAACTTCAGCGCACTACTGCGCTTCTCACGCGCTCAAAGTCTTTCTAAAAATTACTGATTTAGGGGTTTTGAGACAACGCTCAGCATATTTCTAATTGGAACCATATGACTATTTGAACTAATGAAAACGTTAATTAACAAATATTAATTAATTAGCCGACTTATCGCAAAGATTAGCCACCCCCATAATGTCCCCCTGGGCGTATAACTCACTCGCACAAACCGCATAAGTGTAGCTTTCATGGCGTTTTTATAAACAAATCTGCAAGAATAAAAAAAAACACCCGGTATATATATATATATATATATATATATATATATATATATATATATATATATATATATATATATATATATATATATATATATATATATATATATATATCATTTTGTTATTTTGCGCTTTTTCTACTGAACTAAAATTATTAAAACTAATTGTAAACTAAATTTTTTATAATTTTTTAGTACTGAAAGTTTAGCTTTCTTTGTGTATTAAAAATGTGCAACACAAAAACTGTTAGGTCAATATTTTAATTCTAGTTCAGTACTTTTCAACATTTATGTAGGTGGCAGGAATAAAAGAAATCAACGCTCTTTATTGGGAAGTTAAGGAAATAATGGTACCTATGTACTGAAAAACACTGTTTCGAGATAATTGAGTTCAAAGTAAAAAGACAGGTGAATAACAAATTGTTTTTGGTACCGACACCCTCCGAGCCGTTGCTTCAATAGCCGCCAGCTTGGCAGTCATTGTTAGAGTGTCTTCGCTTTTCGGCTGGTCGCCTTGCTTGCTGGGCCTCATTTGTGACCTGTCGTGTCGTTGGGTCCGCAAAGTATATTTGAGTGACGTCAACTTTCCTCAGCCACTTGATGGTGCTCCACCCAGGGTTCAATCCACAGGACGTCAAAATATTGGCTCGTGCGATGCTACCACCATTGAATGAAAAAACAACATCCGATGTCGCCATTTTGTCTTTCAAAAGCACTGGCGCTCGAAAGTACACATCTGAAAAAAATTGGCAAAGCCCGGGCCTTAAAACTGTCTCGGTAAAAAAAGAAAAAAAAATCTTTGCAATAGTTGCAAGATCATTTGAAGATGTAGCTCATTCCAAACATGGTTTTACATCAGGTGTCAATTTTTTTAAATATTTATAGATAAACAATGAGCTTATCTCAAAAGTGGGCGTGGTCACCCGCTACTTGCTTTCAGAAAAATGTTTTTTTTTCAGCCCGAAATATCACTTTCTAATAAAAGTGTGACAATGAAAAATGTGCAGAAAGAAATACACTTTTCATATTGCAAAATAAACTCTAATATTTTTTTCTTTACCCTGTGCCCCGTAAGCTCTTCCTCCACTTTAGGTTGCATGGCATATGGAGATTTCTTTGCTTCGCAGAACTCTTGCGTTGCAGGGGTGTCGACTTTAACGAGATTAGGTGGCCCCCAGCTCTTCCCCAAGCCGGCCTCAAAGGTGTCCTTGTATTCATTTAGAGATCCACTACTTTGTTGGATGCTCGCTTGAGCAGATGGACACGCCGTGAGTCCGATTCCTAGAGGCTTGAACCAGTTTCGTCCAAGAAGCACTTGCCTACTCTCCCACCACTCGTAGGAGCAGTAAAGTAACATACTTTGCTCTGTTTTGTACTTCGACGAGTACTTTTCTTCGGACGATAACAGACTATTTTGTGTATATGTGTCTAGCGCAGCAGTGGGTGGCTCTAGACTCTCCTTCGGAATGTGAAGTCGCGTCGTTGTTCTTTTGATTACGACAGAGAACATACATCCTGTGTCTATCTACATCGCCGTTGGTTGTCCATTGATCATGACGTTGACGAGGATGCAAGACTCACGAATAATGTGGGCTTGAGGTAGTGTGATGGAAGCCGTATTCTCGAGAAAATGTGGAGAAGTCGAACGATGAGAACTGTGGTCCATTATCCGATACCACAACCTCTGGAATGCCGTGGCGTGCGAAGATTGAATTGTAGTGGTTGACGACTGTAGACGACGTCACTTTCACAAGACGTGCCACTTAAGGGCATCTGGAGAAATAGTCTGTCACAACCACCAGGGCTGTTCAAGTAGAAGAGGTCTAGAGCAACGCGCTGCCATGGTCTATCAGGGAACTCCGTGCTTTGGAGTCGCATTTTGCTGTTGCTGGTGATCTCGATGCATTTGTGACATAGCTTAATTGTAGGTGTCACGTCTTCCCCTACTGCCGGCCACCAAACACAGTCTTTCGCTTTTGTTTGTTTCTTCGTGATGACGAAGTGACCTTCATGTAGGAAACGCATAATTTCGTCTCTGCCCGAAGCTGGGAGGACAACACGGGCTGCATAAAGGAGCAGTCGTCCTCTACAGTTAGCTGTTGACGATGCTCGACGAAAGGTTTCATATCTTCTGACAAGTCTCGCCTGGGGGTACAATCCTTTGGGCCTATAGCTTTCGGAGTTGAGTACAGACTGAATCTGATTTCTGGCTTTCTTTTAGCCATTGTAGGCAATGTTGCTTGATTGGAATAGCTGTCTTCACATAACAGGCGAAAGTTTCCGTGCCTCCGTGCCTTGGGTCAGAGTCCCCTGTTTACTGTGGTGGTGCCCTGGAAAGTGTGTGAGCGGCTAGCAGATCTCTTCCTGGAACGTATGTTACATCGTACTGGTATAGCACCTTATCCTCGTCTTGAGTCTTTGAAGACTGAGAGTCAAGTCGACAAGGCTTTTTGTCATGATAATGGGGACCAGTGGCTTGTGACCGGTCTCCCCATAGGTAGTCGCTAAACTTCCCACAAGCCCATACTAAGACGAGGGCCTCTTTCTCAATTTGTGCATAGCGCTTTTCCGAATCAGAGAGTATGACCTCGAAGCATATGCGATCACCGCAAACTTCCCATCAGTTTGTCGCTGCAGGATCACTGCCCCAAATCCAAAGAAGGAAGCATCTGCGCTGACCACTGTTTCTTTCACCGGGTTGTAAACCCCCAGGACTGGACGAGACGTGAGTACTTGTTTCCATCTGTCAAACGTTTGCTGCTGCGGTGAGCTCCAAACGAATTCTTGCTAATTTGTAAGTGGCTGAAGAATGTCTGCAAGGTTTGGCACAAAGCGGGCAAGCTGTGTAGCCCTTCCTTGTTCTCGTTGCAGTTCGCTTTTTTTTTTTTGTCGGACTTTTCATCTTTTGAGTCGTTTCAACTTTCTTTTCAGCAGGTCTGATGCCGTTGTCGTCTCGCCTATGACCTAGGAACGTGAGCTGATGGACGTTGATGACGCATTTGCTTTCGTTAAGCGTTACTCCTGCCTTGGTTAGACGTTGCAGCACGGTTTGAAGCGTCTCATTATGTTCCTCCTCCGTTGAGGCCCAGCTGAGAATGTCGTCCATGTGGCAAACAACTCTGTTGATGCCTCGCAAAGAGCTTGACATTTGTTTCTGGAAGTATACTCAGGAGGCAGGAGCGGACACGACGCCGAATGGTAATCTGTTGAAGGAAAACCTTCCAAACAGTGAGATTAAGATGGTGAGCTTCCTGCTGTCTTGGTCCAGTGGAATTTCCGAAAATCCGGAATTGGGCATACAACCTAGAGAATACCTTAGCGTCGTGGAGCATTCCGAGTGTATGCTCAACGGTACGAATAGGATGCCATTCCCGCAGGACGTGACGGATGAGTGTCGTGAAGTCCACGCAGAATCTCGCCGCTCCGGTTAATTTCAGGACTACCACCATGGGCGCAAACCATTCGGTTGGCTCGTCGACAGGTGATATGATCACAATTGTTTCCATTCGCTGCAGCTGCAGCCTTGTTTTCTCGTACAAAGGAATCGGTATGCGGCGTGGAGAGCTTAGAAAAAATGGTTCAGCTCCCTCACGCAAGCGAATGCAGTGCTCCTTCTGCAGTTGACCAAAACCATGAAAAAAAAAATAATCGTCTTTCGGGATTACGTTTTGTGCGGACACCTCCATTCCCACATTATGCACACCTCTGTTCCCACAAACCATCGTCCATAATAGAGGGACAAAGGGAAATCTATTTCTCCAGTTCTTCCACACAACAAAAATCAACGGGATCCATATTAACGAGAGACAACTGTATATCATCTTCCCCCGAGCTTCCTCGAGGATGATTCACTCTAAAAAAAAGCCCGTGCGTCTGCTTTCCCGCACAACACTCGGAAAGCCAATCACCGCAACTTACGGAGGCAGCTCAGCGAATGATAATGCCGAAACATACGTTTAGACCAAAAAACGCAGTCTGAGTTGTGACATTAAGCAATGCAAGCGTGACGTTTTGCATTGCTTAATGTCACAACTCAGACTGCGTTTTTTCGTCTAAACATATGTTTCGGCATCGTCATTCGCTGAGCTGCCTCCGTAAGTTGCGGTGACTGGCTCTCAGAGTGTTGTGCGTGAAAGTAGACGCACAAACTTTTTCAGAGTGTTGACTCAGTGCTTGGCCTGTATACGCTCTAAAACTGACCGCCTACCCACATCCCTGCAGCATACGCACAAGGCCAATCACGGCCGTGCAGCGCGCACAGCAAATGACGAGGCTCAAAAACGCGACTAGCGCAGAGACAACGAGCAAGTTAGAACTTCCTCGTCGTTCTTGCATACGTTTTCGTGCAAAACTTTTTTTGTTATTCCCCTGCGTTATTTTTTTTTTTTTTCCTGGGCGTTTATGTGATTGGTGCTCAGGTAGTCCCGAGAGTAAGTAGGCGGGCATGCATTTTTAGAGTGTAGGGAGGAAAGGAGATGCGTGAAAGGAGGTGCGTGAAGTGTGAACTTGCCTGTGGGATTTTCGGTTTCTGTAGTTCACCAAAGGAACGGAAATGCACAAATATATCTAAGGGAGGAAAAATCATCAACGCGAGTTGCCAAATCTGGACGGTTTTGTTTCAAATGTGCGCTGGCATTGTGCGCCTGCGAACCGCGTAGAAGCCTCCGTTTTACAGCCACTGACTGGTATATTTTCGCTTTTGAGTCGGACATCGATATGTGCGTCGTCTGCAGAGCTGCCTTTAAAAGCGACTCCCATTTGTTTTTGTGGGTGGGGGGGGGTATTAGAGGTACACCGTCCCAAAGGGGTGTACCCTCATTTCTTAAGGGATGCTCTACGTTGCCACACCCTTACATTCAGGTGTGTATGTATTGGGTCCTATTTTCCTAGACCATGGGACAATTCTTAGCAAGTGTGACTAGAAGGTGTAGATGGTTGAGGGTGTTGGTTCCTAATTTACGATTTAAATTAGGCGCAGATGAAGATGGTGAAAAACGGGGCAAGTGATTTCGTTCCTAAGATCTGGATGCGATCACCAGACAGCACAAGCTACTCCTACAGAACTGAATTAATAAAATAAAACCTTATACGCAAAAAAAAAAAAAAACGGTGAGACACAAATAGACCCTACGTTCACCACCTCTGCAAGCGTAAATGCCAAAAGAAATTAATTTCATGTGTGCTACAAAATTCGCACATGAGATTATTTTTTTTAATCAAAATAAACATTTCATCTGTTATGGATTATTAAATAAACTTTTTTCATTGCTTTATCGTTTGCTAAGTATTTGTTTCATATAATTTCTTGTGCATGTTTTTCGCAACCGCTGTGCACCTGTGGGTTTGTTTTTTTTTTGCCTCAGCTCCCGCCGTATTTACATGCTAAAATATAGCTATTATTATTATTATTATTATTATTATTATTATTATGAAAAACCGGTTGTGTCGGAGTCGGTCGTAGTCGGTCGCAAAAGTGTGAACGAGCCTTAATGAATGATTGTTGATACTTGAAAAGCGCCATGATTGCAAGCAGGACATTCTTGCCGCTTCCATGTCGATGCAGGCAAGCACGTGCACAGTTCTCCACACCTAGTTGGGAAACCGGGAGGTGCCCACGACGAGCCCAGGTCCGGCCGCGTGGACAAGTGGCGCACCTGATGGCGTGTCCGCGACGGGCCGTGCGACAAAGCAAGCAGCCCTGGGTCCGGGCGACAGAAAATAAGTTGGCGCGCTTTCCGAGAAGCGGCGTGCGTAGGCCGTCGGCCAGCAGCCAGCCAGGGAGCCGAGGGGCCCGCCGAGAGTGCTCCTCACGTAAGCGGAACGCGGCGGCGAGAAGGAGCAGTAAACATTCGCCGGGGCGGCCGGGGCCAGGCAAAATTGCGTTCGTCTGGCGACCTTGCGTCTGCGCGCCTGTCTGTGACGTTGCCCGACGGTCACGTGGGGCCGTGACGTCGGGCGGCGCGCAGTGGGCGTCACGCGGCGCCCTGCCAGCAGGCTCCCGGCGGCGGCGGCTCGGCTCGAGAGCCCGGCTGCTGCATTTGCGTGCTGATTGCTAGCCCTGCCGGATGCCCTGCAGCCCTGCGGCGACGAGCGCCTGGCCTCGCCACGCACTGGGGTCCGTGCCGGTCGGCCCCCACCGCTGGTCTTCGTCCGGATAATGCCCACGACGGTCGGCCTGGCCGGCCTTGCTGCGCTGCGGCCGCCGACATGCTTCCGAGCGGTGAGTACACACGCCGGCGCTGGGCTCGCTCGGCGCCCGACGGCTCCCCGAACGGGCCTCACTCGGCCCTGCGTATTTGGAGGCGTTTCGGGGGCCCGGGGACGGGCCCGCGTCGCTTTTCCAGCGCCCAAACGGTTCGCGACTTCGGCAAGCGAGCCCGCCTGCCCAAGTCGCGCATTGTTGGGAGCGTTCGCCGCCGGAGTACTCCGCATGCCAGCCGCTGTTTGGTGCGCTCTGGGTTGACGCTGCCGGTTCGTGCTCCGGAGCACAGACGCCCGGATCACGGCCCGGATCGAAGGGCGCGTGCTCTCGTTTCGGGGGCTTCTTCCGAACCGCCGGCCGTCGGGGCCTCCGCTGTCTGCGCTGCGTCTGTTTTCGTTGGAGGAGCCATGCTGCTCGCCAGGTTTGTCTTACCAAAGAGCTCCCCTCCCCTGGAATAGGCTGGAGAAAACTGGATCTGGCTTCCCCGTCCGTCTCAGCCAAGGTGAAAACGCCACCCAGCAAGTTCGAGCTCACTGCTCACTGCCGCCCGTCCATTGCTTCCCAGTGCCGTTGGTTCTCGGGACGATCGCGCTTTCTTCGTCTACGAGGGATGCTTTCTCGGCCAGCGGCGATGGGGCGACAGCGGCCTAAACCTCGGACTCGAATTTCAGGGTGGCGTTTCCGCTTTTGGAAGGCCCTTGAAAGCAAGTTTTGGGGGTGGCCTCTCTCGTCACCGATCCGACTGTTTTGGTCGCTGGGACACACGGTTGCCTCAGGCGTCAGTTTTTGTTGATTCGAGGCTCTCCAACAACGTTCACCTTGGACTAGAGGTTCGCCGTTTGCCGGCACATGCACGTTGCTCATTGAGGGCCTTTCTGGGAACAGGGTGTCACGTATCATTTGCGTAGAACTTTCATTGATAACGCGTGCAGTATATCCGCTATCCACGTGCAGTGGTCCCGATTCCACGCGACTGGATAACTGCGAGGTGTGGAGGTTTATCGATACGCATTCTTTGCCTCAATTTGAGGCATGTGGGAGTGACAGCAGCTTCCGGCGAGAACGTACAATGGACATGTGCGCCGAGAGCGATGGAAGATGCAGAAACCCGTCAAGCGGACGCGCGGGGTCGACGAATGGGACCGGTGCTGAGAGCCTAAGTGGGACAACATGTCTACCTCGCTTCCGTCAGTATGGGAATGACACTGTCAAGCGTCCCTCCAATAATTAAGTGCGTCGGGTCGCTCGACGTCTGAACGGGCTCCCGCAGGTTGGGCGTACACCCCATATTTTTGCGAGTGCGGCTGTGCGAAGAATGAGCTCGTGCCGTAGCGACTGGAGTGAGCGGCCCACGCTCCGATGGGAGTTCGTCCTTGGTTCAGACATGTGGAGAGCGACGCATCGCATTCGGAGTGTTTGGTTTCATTCGTCTGGAGTGCCACTTTAAACGATGTACTTTTCCGTATACTCTCTCAAGATACAATGACTGAACTATACGCACTTTTTCGGGTGTGCAAATCTTTGCTGTGCTAACCCAGGCTTAAGTACTATGCAAGCTACAAGTGCGATTGCGGGAATGTATCCGTGGTCGAAGAAAGTCCCGGATACGTTTATTTAAAACAAAGCTGCTTAGGGATGTGGACGTGCACGTTGCTTTTACTGCCTTGGTTATAACTTATAACCCTTACAAAAGTGATGAATGAGTTTCTATTGAGTTTCTAATGTATTCTCATACTCATAGCATACATTTGTCACTCAATGGAAACTCATTGATCATTTTTGTAAGGGAACTTAGAATGAGTTGCCAACATCTTAGATCCAGCTTAGTCAGCGCGACGCAGTGTCTTGGGGACCTCGTGGTTGAGTTCCATTCAAACTTTTGAGCGGACATCCTGGAACACTTCTCTCCCTATATTGAATAAATCAGTGAATGATTAGACATTGTGTCTTTCGCCTTCCATTATTTCGTTAATTCTTTCAACTCTGCGCACTCTGTGCTTTCGGATGAAACTTGGCCAACAGATATTGCTCTGATACGATAGCTTATACGTTCAACTTTGCCACGTCCGGGTACGCGCAGCTGTGGTTTGCATGCTCCTAAACATTACTAAATGTTAGTGTTCTGCGGCCCTTTCAGCCGGAGGGTTCACTTGTATGACTAATCCACCAAACTGCAATTTAAATGTTTTTTTTTATTTTTTTATTTGACCTGTAGGTTTAGGTGCCTTGCATTAGATGCCGCATGTTTCTGTCCTCAGGTCCTGAACGTTTAGCCTTCGGCCGAAGATTCTCTGACACGCCATATAAAAACATCCAGGTGTAAAAACACAAATACGGAGCATACGTCTACGCACGATCTCTTTGTTGTTTACTTATTTATTTCAAAATTCGTTAAAGTGCAACGAGTTTAAAGAAATCCAGCTCAAGCAATTCCTCACCCTGCCCGACCTTTCTGCCTCTTTTAGACGCGCTCTTGATCGAAACCTAGTTCAAGGGAATTATTGACACCGCTCTGCGGAACCCGCGTTATAATTACGAAATTATCGGGACGTTTCGCGCACCATCGAGCCACCCTGATCACTTGTGAAACGTGAAATCCTCCTGTGCTTTGCCTACGAGGAGGCTGGCGACTTTTCTCACCTTTACCTAGAAAACGTTCATACGTGTGCCTTGGTAAGGAATACATGAATCGTCGATTTTGCCGAAACACGCCAGTGTTCCCATTGTTACTATACTTCACGGCGGCAAAGAAAAATTTACGTCTTGCCCAGACTGCGTCACAACCTTTACAACTATTGTAATCATTGTTCGAACTAACATGCGAATGTCGCGTACGAAGGTCACCTTAACCTTGAGCTTACTATTATTATTTATTTATTTTTTTACTCATTAATTGTTGTAGTCAGACCTTGTTGCCGATTACGTGGCGTGACGAATGCAAAGTCTTAAGAGTCGAAAAGACATTGTGTTACAGCTACTCGAGCTTAAATGTAATTAAGTTACAAAATTCAGCTACCATTTTTTTTCGCATTGTACTATAGTTACAGTTACACACAAAAAGTAACCAATTACAATCACTCGTAAAAAAAGATCTTATTGTATCAACGCTACTGGGTGCCGTGATTGCTGACCTGCTGCTCAGTTTTCAAGGACGGGAAAGATAGCGGTTCTATTCCATTTCGGTTTCACGCTGCTTACTCTACGTCTCTACCCACCGTCATGGCGCATGGCAGCAACTCAGAGGCAGCGCAGGATGCCCATCAGAAGTCAAAACGAATTGATGAGTGGTCCGTCCAGACAGGGCCCCCACCACTACAAAGAGCAATTTACAATTCGATCTTTCCTTCGTCCGATCTGCCGCGGCTTAGAAGCATCCTTTTAATCTCTCTCTCTCTCTCCTCTCCTCTCCTCTCTCCCCTCCCCTCTCCTCCCCTCCTGGCCCGACGGGATAACCATATGGCTAGATGGTCTTGATATTCATTAAAAAAAAAGTTTTTATTACCATCATTGCTACGTTTCTAGACCATTATATTAACGCGTCGCACTCATCAGCAGACCGCGGATTAATGTAGACGTTTGTCATATATCCTATTTCATGAAAGCGGTTGCTGCACGTCCAAGTATGTGTTCGGAACTCCTGCACATGCAATTAAACACACACACACACAAAAATATATATATTTTATTGCTTCCGTGGGCCTTGGAAAGCAAGCAATAGGAGTTTCCTGTTTTAACTTACGGGCGGATATCAACGAGACAATGACGATAACATTAGAGAGCGGTTCTGCTCTCCACTAGCAATGCCGTTTATTGAGTCCACCAATGCCCCCGAACCCCTATGGTCCCTACACGGAAGAGAGGGAATGAACAGAATTGCGAAAGCAGTTTCAGACCGCCGTCGGCTGCGATCGATGGTATTCTCGTTTATTGTTCAGAAACGGAGCTCACTGAAATTAGTCATTACTTATTTATTTTTTTATTTCTAAATTAAATTGCCGGAATACCAACAACAAAAATTAAGAAAGAAGTAAAGGAAGCTACGTCGACGTGTGTATGTTGCAGCTGCACATAATCAGTGTATTCGGTGGGGAAGGTGTGCCTCTACTCTGTAGTTAACTAGCTTGTAGTAGGGTGCCTCAATGTCCTTCTGTTTAGGGTGATGCCACCCTTTGTAGTACCCGATGCCGACAGCACGCGCTCACATGGAAAATACGAAGAAATCGACGAAAACAAAATGTCGCCATAGCACAGTCAGCGCCACAGACGCGTGCAGGGACACGCTCTATCACGCGCTTCTGAACAAAAAAGGAAAATAAAAGTGTAGGACAAAATGGCCGGATGACTCCACCCTAAGCAAAGCGCACATGAAGGCACCTAGCTTGTAGTATCCGGAAAAGCTCGTCTGGAAATCTCAAGTAGTGTAACTGGAGCGTATGCCAGCGTGTACCCCCACCAGCTCGGTTGAGATATATGCCTTCGTTGTGTACAGCCTTCCGCTTCGTTCTCCCGAACGGAGTGAGGTTGTGTGAGGAGGTGATGGAACTTAAATTTCTGCGTAGAACTTTTTCCCACCAGATCTATTGCTGGCACCGAACTGCTCAGCCGTTGAGGTTCTTGCACGGCTACACTCATTCCATATTCGATTGAAGACACAAAACACACATTCGGCGCGTCTTGATTGATTATCGATATATCTTGCATTTTCCACCCGGCACGCGCAACGTATACTCAGATCAACCCGCTCACATCGAAGCCAGTTACAGTTCTGACTGGATTGCGATTCAAATCGTGCCTCTAGCTAGACATGCTTTTAGGATGCCGGAAACTACGTATTTCCAGTCTGAGTGACGAAGAACCGCTCCCCTCGCCGAGAAGGTTGTGGCTCGGAGTGCAACAAGCACGAGTGGGAGAAATATCCATTCATATTTACGCGTATACTATACAAGTTGCATCATAAGGCCCATCTGGTGATGAGAGATGTTCATACTCATCAAGTTTATCCTTATATGTAATAATAAATAAATAAACGTGGCGTAAAATTATCCATTTGTTCATCACTGGGACACAAGCAATGAGTCCGTTTCTTTGTAGACGTAAGATGATATATGAGAATACATGCCTGCTGTGAAAAATCAGACCGGTTCTGGATGTTTTAATACTGTACCCGGTTCGACTAGCACTTGTTGAAATACGGAAAGAAATGCGTATCAAATTGCTGGGCAATTGTGTTGCGCGTGAAACGTATGGCGGCTATGCCCTCGGCGCTCTTCATCGGTTAGTTTAGCGACTGGCTTAACGCGTGGCATGTACACTCGATGGCGATTCCTGGAATGGAGATACTACCGGCGCTAACCCGGGTTTTAAAAAACGTGTGACAGGGTGTCAAGTTGATATCTGCCGGTCGCAGAGCGGATGCCCCGCGGGGCTTTCCCGCCAAATAGCACCTCAACTCACGGCAATGCTTAAGCTTGGCAATGCTGGAAAGACATTCGCGAAATAATCTAAGGAGTCTGGGTTCGATTCCCGCCTGGCGCAAACGCTTTTTTACGGCAATGGTCTCCTCCCCCCCCCCCACACACACACACACACACGTCAACCAATCAGTGTCAAGCCTCGCGGCCACGCTTTTATCCAGGCTTCACTGTTAGGGACTCACGAAATGCCGAACACCTAACCAAAGAACGCTTCACCTTAATATGCATCCTATGTTTACTAGTGTGTATGTTCAAGCTAGGGAGGGTGGGGATTAAAATTGGGGATCTTGAGAGTTTATTGACCCCGATCAGCAAAACAGTGCACCTGCATAAGTTCATCCGAGCAAAGATAAAATAACTTGAAACAAACTATGGACATACTGAAAACGGAAGCCTGCTCGAGTAAGGAGATATGGTTGCCCAATGAATGGTGTTGCCAAGCCAAATTGACGTTTCGTGTGAACAAGTAGCTGCATGTGTTTGGGACCGTCGAGAAGCCTTGAGAAATAATTGACCCCGTAAGTGTGACGTCACTGCTCCAAACAAACCGTTGCTAGGGAGGTTGCCATGGACAAACAAAGGAAACTAAATTTCGTTTAAAAAAAGCATTGCTATAAAATCGGGCCTACGATTTAAACGTCCACAAAGAATATATGTATGAAGCCTAGATTTCCTACTTACCACGATAGAAGTTTGCCGAGAATCGGCTGTTTCTGAAATCTTTGCGTCGGCAACTTCCGGTCTTCGAGACGTCTCGAGATGCCTGCTGCAGACGACGAACGCGTACGGAATTACTTTAATGTGTCGTCTGCAACAGTTTGAATCATTTGCATAGTGTTGTTATGCAAATAAATATGATTTTGTCTTGTATTTATTGGGAACAAGGCAGGTCTTAGAAAACTAATCAGGTTTATAAAAAATGAATTGTCTTTGCGTGCGATACGGAATACTGTCAGTCGAAAACCTTCACACGCATGGAGATCTGCTAAAAGTACAGCGAGAGATGTGTTTATGACATGATATCAAAGCAGCGTCAAGCCCTCTTTTTGATTTTGCAGTTAGCGTGCAATGTAATGAAGCAGCATTTTTTTTTGACTAACAGTGTTTCCAAATTTTGTTTTTCAAGCTCGGTCGGGTTCGTACCTGTTTGTGACCGATCAAAAAATCCTGCTGATTGTTCCGTTTTCTGTAAGACCCCAAATAGCGAAAGAGCTGGATAAAAAAATCAGGTAAGTTATCCGTTATGGACAGTCCGTTTCATCACACAGATATGCACTGAAGCAACCTCTGAGCCGTCAGAACTCCTTGAAACGTGTGCTGGCCTGAACTTCTCCGTTGATACACTTCACGTCGTCGTCGTAGGTGATTTGGCTTCACCGTGTTTTCACTCTTCCCAAATACTGAGGAAGCCTCGACGGGCAGGTGTTCGCGCGCTCGCGCACCCTCGAGCGTCGAGCGTCGATCAAAGCTGTGTACGGGCACTTTTCGCTTCCAAAATCCCGCAGAGGGTTGACCCAGGGAACAGAAGTTTCGTCGATCGTCACCAACGTAATTTCACGCAGTCGCGTACTCCCTCCGAAAGAACCACTGAAGCCGCGAAGCCATCCTGTCGTCTGCTAGCAAGGCAAGACCGGTTTTGAAACTTCGTTACGGGACTTTATCGTCGCTTTATGGCACTGAGAAGATTAAACAAAAGTTGTCATGGTTAGATATTGAGAAGACACAATGCTTACAAAAATTCAGTCCTTTATCAAACAAATTCTAACCTCACTTCGAGCCCCCATGCATTTGTTCATAACGACGGCCCTAGCAACGGTTCGTCTTGAGCACAGTGCCATGTTGTGACGTCATCACTTACGGGTTCAATTGTGATTGAGGAAGGTGCAAGTTACTTCGGGGGGAGGGGGGGAATCTAACTGTGTATACAGTTGGCTTCTTATATTCTAGTGACTTCAAAAAGTAAAAAGTACACAAGCTCCTCCCACAGAGCCATCCGCTCTTTCCACTTTAACAGACTGAACTCTGGAGAGAAGGCGACTCCCTCTTCGCCTCTTTTCCATCGTTTTTTTTTTTTTGTGCTGTTGTTGTAGTGGTATCGCAAAAAACAAAACAAAAAAGGCTGTTAGAGGGGTGTAAAGGGAGACGCGCACAGCTTTGGATGTCTGTTTGATCCGGGTACTCGAAGTATACAATAGTGAGAGAGTGCAGGCGAGCTGGTTAGGAAACTGGATACTCGTGAATCCTAAGACAAAGAAGATGAAAAAAAAAAGAAGAAAAAACAACACTCTGAAACGCAGCTGAAATGTCTACCGGCGACACATGCGAAGACAGCTTATGAAAGCGACTGGACTGGTTCTTGACGTGTAATTGCGAATATGACCAGCGCATCGGGAGGGACCCTTTCGTAACGGCAGGATCCCCGGGGGGTGTCTGGCGGTGCCATCGTGGGACGGTCCCGACGACAGCGGCGGCCTGTTGCTCAACCGTCCATTGACTAACAAAGGGGGCTTTCGATTTAGCCTGCCATGTTTCCTTTTGTGCCGGCCTAATTGGCTTTGCCGCAGTCGCCGCAACTGGACCTGATTCTGCTGCCGGCAAGACTGGAGCGGGCGGAGGAGTCTTGGCCAGACGGGCTTCACGTTTGGTGACGTGTCTGCAAGGACCGATACGGTGTCTGCAACGCGTCTGGTGTGCTTACCGCCCCCCCCCCAAAAAAAAAAAAAAAAAGGGTCCCCCAATTTCTGCCTTGATGACGTCGTAGAAGTGTACCGCTGTCGCCCGCCGCGATCCTGGCGGCAATGGTGACGCCTCTTCTGCGGGTCGCTCTCCAGTACGACGCTCTATACGGAAACGTCGGCAGCCTGGAGTCGGGACTCGGCCACGACAGCGACACTCCCGTTCGCTTGTGTAGTACTTTTTACCGGGACTCCTAGCACCAACCGCCAGAATCGCGACATGCGACCACATCACACGTCGGCTTGTGTGACGTCATTTGTTGCGACTTCGGGTCCACTTGTGATGAATGGGCCGGACAGGACGCAGAAACGCACACACACACAAACAGTCCAAGACGCCTTCCAGGCGCCGTAGTTATGCTCTGGACCGCTCTGCAGCACGATGAGATTTAATCGAGAAGCACAAAATGGGAACGTTATAAGCCTTGCGTTTCATAAGCGGTAACTATATGTTCAGACTTCTTGCTTTGCGTTCTTCATCGGTCTGATCAGTGAACGCCGCAATCTTAGTGGCGGTGGAGCGAGAACGAGATGAACGGGACTCGGCCACGTCCTGCCTCGAACGCTGTCTGATTTTGTTGGAAGCTGAGTGCACTGACCGAGTTCACACCTGTTGGTGCATCGTTTTTGAGTTACAACACAAGTGCAAGTATAAAGGAGAAAGCTTATCGGTGGTTGTGTTGTCTAAAGCGTTCTGTCTTTTGTTCCTGATTTTTTTTATCTACTTTTTTGACGTTGTTTAGCTGAGCACTGTCAGCGACTTTGCGAGGTCGTATACGGTATACATAGAATACCGGAAGAAATCTAACATTCCTGAAACCGCATCTCTTTTTGTAAGATCGATCACGCTGATTGCGATGGTGCTAATGAATATACGTCTACCGCCTGATCATGGTCCGACTCGCTATACACTCTAAAAGATCCAGTGTGCCCCCCTCCCCGCAAAAGCGCTTGGGAAATCGCGTATGAACGGTATACATTGCTAAAGGCGCGCGAATGTTTTGATATATCCAGTCTGCCTATTCTTTACTTCGCATTTTTGCGTAGTCATCTGACTTATTGTGCAAAAGTCCTGGGGTACCTTGACCCAATTAGTCGATTACAGAAACGGACGTTAACGATTATCACATTTACAGATTCAACCGACCCAAGCGGACCTGGACATCAATCGATACACATGCTACCTAGTGAGCTAGGTATTCAAATTAGAAATAGCTAAAACTATACGTGCAATTATATAAAAAAAAAAAAACTCTTCCCATTAAGTTTGTTTAAATCCCCTTCCTACAGGGCAATGCATACGAGGGCTGCAGTTAGTGCATGATTTTAGCTTACCATTATGTAAAACAAATATGGTCAACGACTCGTTGAGTTTAGTGTTGCATTCATGTGGAACACAATACCAACAAATGTAAAAGAAAAAATTTGGCGAAAAATATATATACATATATTTACGCATGCCCCGTAACGTAATCTTGCCATTTTCTCTGTTGCAATTTTTACACGTGTATTGTACAACTTATTTTGGGATTGGACCAAACGCACTTGCCACAGTGGCTATGGGGTCCAAACAGTTTCTGTGCGTTTGTATTGAATGTTTCGAATACAAATGAGTAAAATCTGAATCTGAATGACGTTCAGGTTCATTTCTTCCTGATTGGTTCTTGGACGTCGTTATCGGACAGTGCCGCAGTCTGATTGGTTGCCGAGCGATAATGAGATGCTCCGGGGCTCGATCGCCACACTGGTGCGTGTCTTCCGCTCTTGGTGATTGTACGAGTATAAGGAGTATTCACTGGGCGCCGTATTTGTGGGTGATGTCTAGAGCGCATGCTCTCAACGAGCGCACATTATTGGGCTGCTAAGACCGGCAATCTTGAGGGTGCGAAATGCACGCTACAAAAGAACTGTGGAAGCTCGCCATCAGCACGCGCTCAGGAGTCGTGCACACAGCTATGGCCGCCAGTGAATACTTCCTATAGCTATATATACCTCCAAGTATCGGGTCATCAAAAACCCCTCACTGGTGGAAACACTGCGGGGAAACAGGACGTGTGGCGTATGTGCGCTATGTTCGAGTGTGAAGAACATTGTTTTGCGAGCGCCCGCGAAACGAGTCTGAAGCTCGTTATTCGTAAAACGTCTTAGTATTAGATCGTGCGCTTGAACGCGTTATATCGCCGCGTTTATGGCTTTCTGTAACTACCGTTACAGAGAGGGTATACCAAGCGTAGCTCGAAAAGCGGGGCATAAGAAATTAGACGCCCTTAAATTTGTTCCTTCCTCGGTGGTATCGCTTGTGTTTCTGAAAGGGCTCCTCCAATGATCGGTAATAAAAGAAAGTATACGTTGGCGAAAGCTCGTTGTGGAAACAACAAAGCTTAAACTCAGAAAAAAAAAAAAAAAAGAAGCGGACAACACATTAAATTGTTTTAAAGATTGAGAAACAACGTTTAAACCCCGAGATGAAGAAAAAAAAAAAAGTATATAGAGACTTTCTGTTGTTTTGCCCGTTTCTTTAATGCCTCCTGCAGGGTTTAAACAACGATCGGTAAAGTGCTTATTTTGAATAAAATGGAAGTACGCAAGCGCGTTGGTTCGGTAACGACGTGGTTGAACATTCTGAAACTAAAAAAAAAAAAAAAGTTGCGTTTTTTTTTTTATACGGAATTTCGGAGCATGTTCATTGGCTTATTTAACTCCCTCCTTCATTAAAAAATAATAATAATAAAAGTTTTCGGTTTTTACCAGGGTTGTTATTCCGGTTCCGGTCCAGGTTCAGTAGCTTTACATTTTGTTCCGCTTCAGCTCCGGTTCAGTGGCGCATTCGAAATAACGGTTCGGTATACCGGTTTTAACAGGCGCGAACTGGTTCAAACCGGTTCATAACTCTATTGCAGACCGCGGCCGCCCTTGCATTCCCTGCGCTAAGCAAAAGGAAAGGTTCACAGCTCCCAGTGGTTAAGCAAAGAACAGTGCGTTCGACTCGGCGTCATCTGCATTAACAGTACCACAAAAGAAGCGGTTAACGAAAGCCGCCTGCCACGGAAACGAGGAGAGCGAAACAAAGACACGCCTAATTTCGTTTTCTGATCTTGACTTTCGTAACTACGCAAAGTTCGTGGTCATGCAAGCACTCAAAAACAATACCAAAGTACAGCTACTCACATGTGAAGTATATCAGCCAGCACCCACAGCGACACTAGCAAGCACCGTACACGCAATACCGCCCGCCTCGAATGACGGTAAAGACGAGAAAGATAGCGAAAAACAATAAAAACAATGAAGAGAAAAAATAAAACAAGCGCCTTGTCGCAGTTAAAAAAAAAGAATATATATATATATATATATATATATATATATATATATATATATATATATATATATATATATATATATATATATATATATATATTTTTTTTTCTTTTTCCTCAGGCAGCGTTCAGAGCTTCAGGCGATCGGCGTCCCATGCGACCGGCACCCCATGCAGTGTCGTGGTCCTCGTCGCATCGCCCTTCCAATGGCTGCTTTAGCTTTTGCCACCGCGGAATAAACCAACAAACACACACTGACAGCCGTCGATTTTTTTGTTTGTTTGCTTACAAGTATTGTTTAGTGGAAAGAAAAAAAAAATAAAAGCTTTTTTAGCCTGTTGGCATTACGACGGACTGGAGCGAACGAGCCATTGCTGTGAACGTTTCACCTGACTTCTCAACCCGCACGTCGCCTCTCCCAAAGGTCACGTGGCTGCATTGGATTGACTCCCATGGCTCATAGGGTTCGCTGCACTCCATCAAAAGGTGAAACGGAGTAAACAAGTGTACGCCTCCGCGCCGACGCCAAGTCCTGCTGCACACAGACGGGAAATTTCTTTATTTGTTTCATTCTTATTGTGATGTCTTCACGTCGCTCTCGTTTGTTCAGTCAACAGTGCGGTGCTGACGCCGCCGTCCCGAATATCTCAGTGACTTCGCGCCGCCACCCGCAAATGTATATACGCACGCGCTCACATTTTATATTACGCCGAACCGTTTACCATGAACCGATAACCGCCATATAAAATTACGGTTTCGTTCTGGTTCGGGTTCAGTAGGGAATTTTAGAATAACGTACGCAATTTTAGCACACGCTAGAGCTAAATTTAGCGCTTGCGTTAGCACACGCTACGCAAAAGAGGTTTAAAATTGCTTTTCTCCGCCGCGACGCAAAAAAACCCAAGCATCTCGCGCTTGCAGCGGCACCAAGATACAGTCACAATTTTTATGTCACACAAAATGCTGTAACTTAAAAAAAAAAAAAGTACGGTGTTTTTCGCACACCGTACCTTTGCCGAGAAATGTTCGCGCGTCGTAAGCATCAAGTTGCTGGTGATCGTTGTCGACCTTACTGGGTATTTCAAACAGTGTCGTCCCGTATTAAAAATCGCAGTCGTGAGGATGCCGCCGACGTCGCGCTCTCGACGCCGTCATGGTCCTGGGAGCCGCCATTTTTTAACTGTGCTCGTCTTAGCTTTAGCCAACTTTTCATCGCGAATCCTCCTTGGAGCGGCGCAAAGACGCTTTGCGTACGCACGCTATTTCCGAAAAATTTAGTTCGCTAAAATAGCGCACGCAAAGCGCAAAACGGGGTTAGATTTCGGCGCATGCGTAGTTGCGACGACGATATTCTTTGCGTACGCAAAGCTTTAGCGTGAACTATTCTAAAACTGCCCAATATCACCTACGTTCGATTTCGGTTACGGTTTTTGTTCCGGTTCGGTCAAAAATAACGTTCTTGCTCCGGTTTTCGGTTCGGGTTCGGTTGGACACCCTGGTTTTGACGTTTCTGTATAGTTGTGTGTGGATGAGTGCTCGAGACAGGGAGGGTTGCGCTCTCTCTCTCGGCGGAGTACGCACTGACTCAAGCTGGTGTTCACCGGCGGAAACTTGGGAGCGAGAGAGAGAGACAAAACACGCACGCACGCACAATGGGGCTCGCCAAAGACAACAGGATGCAGGAAGAACGTTGGATTTATATAGGATGAACAGGTAGCGCACGGATTTCCTTCTCGCAAACTCCCCGATGCTTGTCCTCGTGCCTCTTCTTGACCTCTGATCCGAGTACACCGTGTGCTTGTAGCACTTTTCAACCACACGCTCCTTGCCTCGCTGTCGCTGCACAAAGGGGCCGCGTGCACTCAAGAAATCTGAAGCACCTAATTTCCCGCAAAGCACTTGGACGAGCCAGTTGCAGAATACATGTTCTAGAAAACAGCCTGCGTTTTAACACTGAGCTTGACGTCTCACTATGCTCAGTGTCACAGCGCACGCGCGGGAGAGTGACGTTCATCCATCTTTTCCTTATCATGCTCCGAACGAGGCGCTCCCTGGACGTGCCGCAGTCTTCACGATGCCTTTCACGAGGAGGAAGGACTCGAGACGAGATGGCTGAACAGAAGCGGCGACGTGCTGAGAATGAGCGTGCTCGAACGTGCGGAAGAGACGCCGAAGGAGCGAGAGCGACGCTTGGGATAGAAGAGCGAATGGCGGGCTCGTCCTCGGTCGTATACAGCAGAACGAGCATTCACGAAGCAGAACTGAGGGCGACGCTGCTTCGTGAAGGATTCGCCCTGTCTGAAGCACTGCTGTCGCATTTCCACGTATACAGTCGGTAGCGAATCACCGCAGCAGAAACACAACCAACCCCGTTTTTCTTCTTTTGAATTCGAAACATTTTTTCAGCCTCGTCATTCGTGGAGATGCCTCCCTGGATAGCAGCGATTGGCTCTTCCGAGAACCGAAAAATAGAGCGCTTCCGTTACGGTTACCGTTTCCTCTTGATATCGGTTTCGTTTCGGTCTTTTACGGTTTTAATTTTTTACGGCTTCGGTTACCGGTTGCACGTTCCTAAAACAGTTTTTTTTTCGGTTTCTCCAATAATTTGTTTTATTAAAATGCTAGAAGCCGTTTTATAATAAATGGTTTAAAGTAGTCCCATATATCCAACAACGGGACATTCACAATAACGAGGAACTTGAAAACGTCTTAGTACTTGTAATTGGTCAAAAGTTGCACACGTTTCTAGCTCCAACGCTTGTTCACTACATCCTATTCGCATTATATAGTTTGATACCCAAGCATACATGTTACCGCGCTACTCGGGGATGATTGCATTCTATATGATAAAAATAAACATCGCTACTTTGTTGTTCGGCAGCGTTTGTAAAGAACCCTCAGAAAGTTCCCACTGGGTGCTGGAAGAACCATTGGCACCTTCTCGTTGCTATAGTCTGTTGCGACCTCAGATATGCTGAAAAGGCTTCGCCCACATTGAAGGAAGAAGCAGAGCGACAGCCCTCTTCTAGTAAAATACTGCTAAGTGGAAAAAAATAATCAAATTGAGAGCTGGGCTAGTTGGTGAAAGTCAAACATAATGTAAATGCAATAGCGCAAAACAAGAAAGACTAAGGAGAGGAACGAACAACACAGAAAGCTGTAAAAATATCTCCTGTGTTGTTCGTTCCTTTCGCTAGTCTTCGTTGTTGTGCGCTGTTACACCTACGTCATGTTTGCTATTTCCAAGCAAATGCATGTGGTTATAGACCTTTTCCGCTTACTGTCGCCCCCGACCGCCGAGTAGGCATATCCAGTATGGGCGACAAAAAAAAAAAAAAAAAATAAAACGTTTCAATCTGAAAATAGCAAAAAAAATAGAGGGGAGACAAAACGAGAATGGGTGACGGTTACGTTTATCTCCTAAATGCATTCTACAGGCGTGGCGATGGCAAAACAATGTTTTCGCCCATACTGGAAGTGACGATATTTCAAGATGGCGGCGCCCTGCGAAAAGGTCTATAGAAGCGCACGTTTCTCGCTGTCCGAAAACGTCGAAGTAAATCCGTCCGTTATTGCTGTTTCACCGAAGGTTCTCTGTCCTAACTTACGTACGCCTTCGGCCCCCACGCCACCTTGCCCGTTTTATATGCTATATTGAAACCCATTATAACACTAACATTGTGAGCCTCTCATCTGCTGACCTCTCATCGGAAGAAAAAACGCTGCTCTCTAGGGGTTGAACATTTATATGCGTCGAGGACCGACTATACGCGGACATCAGCTGCGAGCGCAGTCGCTTGCGACTCGTGCACTTTTAAAACAACCAAGGTTGATGTGTCCATATAGGTTTGCATATTTTGTTCGCGATCCGGTGCGAAGTTTTAGCGTCAGTGGCTATTTATTCATCTAGGTATCTATTTACCTTCCCTTATGATTTCGGAGAAATTACGTAAAGACGTTGAATTAGTGTACGCAATATTAACAGTATAAAGAGTTATAACACAGCGGGCGATATATCGTAATAGCCCGAGATAGCTGAAGTCGCGTCACCTTTTCACGTTTCACTGTTCTTTTGACAGCATAAAGAACGATTGATTTAACGATAATCTTTTTTTATATCATTTGATATTTCTGCTGCGGTTGGGAGCAGCTGGTGTGGGCATGAGCTGACGAGGAACAGAGTCGAGGATTCTCAACTAGTGCTTTGGCTTGCACACCAAAAGATAGCCCAGTCCCTGTTTCCACTTCATTTGACCTCCGTGGTGGGTGGGCCATCTTTCGGTATATTTCAGCCCACATGCACACACATGCCACACGCGCGCGCGCGCACCACACACACACACATGCACACACACACACGCGCACACGCGCGCACACGCACACACACACACACACACACACACACACACACACACACACACACACACACACACACACACACACACACACACACACACACACACACACAGCGACAGACTGTATGCGAAATACGCACGCGCAGGGAAGTCAGCGACATCTCGGCACACCCGACTGCTTCATAAAGTCGCCTCAAAACGCGTAGCGTGTTGTATAGGTTCGATCCGCCGAGTCCGCTGTCGCGCACCTGACGACGCTGGTCACATTTCCGCTGGCCACTGATGGTGCCGGCAGCGGTGTAGCGTCGGGGACCCGAAGCTGCCCGGTCGTTACTTAGCCCGCGGTAATGTTGGCCGGCAGAAGCTTTACGTTGTTGTTCGCTGTCAATAGCAGTCAGCGTCGGCCCGACTCAGCGTCTCGTTTATCATGGGGACGCCTGGAGAGAGGAGCAGACATTTTCTCTTTTAGCTTTGTGTGTCACACCTGCGCTGTGCATTGTGGGCGACGTCGTTCGTCGACCCTGAGGCGTATGCAGCTGGCCAGGTATATGGCCATGGAGAAAAACGAAAGCCAAACGTTTTCGTTTTTTCTCTCGGATGATGGCCGTCTCTATTTTTCTTTCTCGTCTTCTGACTCGTCGTGTTTGGCGCCCGCTCTTGTTGCTTGGTGTCGTACTGGAACGCGCTCTCTTCCCTGAAATTGATTCCTGGGCGCCGGGATCGTGGCTCGGTCAGCTGCCGGCGGCGCGCGTCTAGCCAATAAGGGGTCGGCGCTCCCTCGCGCAGTTGGAGCGTGCGAATACCAAGGACTGCTTTGGGGACTATCGCCGATTTCTCGAATACCTCACAGGACGTCCAACTGCCCCCCCCTCCCCCCGGCCCTCCCTTCCCCTCCCTGTCTGTCTCTTAAAACAAAAACAAAGTGGCTCGTTGTTGTTGGGGAAAATAAGATCACCGGTGTGTCGGAAATCTCACAAAGGGCGCCGCGAACTCGATATTCGATTCATGACCCTCCGCGGCCACAGGGCGCAAAGCTTCAGGAAGCAAGCCAGACAGACCCGAGTGCTCTTGATGTACGCGGTTTGACCCCTTTATCATCGCCATGGTTACTGTCGCGCTCCAGGTAGTCGAACCATGTTTTGTTTTTAATATAAATTTTAGCGATTTGTTTTGTAACTTTTGTTTTTCGGCGCACACATTCATTCGAAGCGTCGCTGTCTGTAAACATTCCCTGTGTCGTCGACCTAATCCAGTGCGTCGTGTGGTCGCTGTGCATCAGAAACGGGAGGCTGTCGCTTAGTTCGATTTTGTGTCGCGAGTTATTAATGATTCCGTGTAGGTTGTCGGATTCTTCTCAGTGCCATTCTCAGTGCATCCTCAGTGCATACCACGAGGGTTCTATTATTATTTGGGTGATTTTTGCCCCGAAAAGCCATGGCCCCAGCAGGGCGCTGAACGGGAGGCCGCTAGTCAGCACGGCTGGTGGTCCAAAGAGGCAGGCCATGCCGCCAAATAATTGGTCACTACGAGTGCTGTTGCGTCAGAGTTCGCCAGAGAACTGGACCTTTGAGTTCGAGATCGACTCTAACGATTGCAGACGCACCCCGTCTCAAAGCTGCGAGGATGCAGCTTAAGATGGCGCTACCTGTCTTCTGATGGTTGAAAACACGTAGAGACAGAAGAGGGGATATTTAAAAAAATGTTATGCCTGTAACCTTCCCTCCCCTCCCCCCCCCCCCCCCCCCCGCAAACAAAAGGCACGATTTTTTAAAAATAATTACATTCACATTTATTTGTTTTAAAACATATTTATTTGATTTAAATCAGGATTATTTTATTTAAATCACTGTAGCTAGAAAAGAAGTGATTCTTTCTCACTGTGTATTTTAAACATAACAGATTGATTAATCAATCAACAATCTCTACATTTAAATATTTTAAGCAAATCCTGGGCGAAGGCATAAATGTTTGAAAGTATATTATGAACATCTGTATAATGGTAACTTCTAGCTATGTACATTTGGTGTGTGTGAAGGCACGAATCTAGATGGCAGCTACTTTTGATTTCTCGGTAACAGGCTATCTTAGCCACAATCTCGGTAACTTGCAACCACGTGGGCTAATTTTATGTGGGTAACCTTACGTTACCCCTATAAGAGACACAACGAGAGGAGCGTATTTGAGTCCACATGTGCTCTGGCGTGGTCTTCGGAGCATGCCGAACATTATAGATTTGTGCATATTTTACGATGACCTGAACTGGCATTGTTTACGTATTCTTCGAATAGTCAAATGAAGGCGGTAATTCTCCTGGCCAAAACATAACACTGAAAAGTCCGACAGGCCCACGCCACTTATAACTTAAGGCCCGTTCACATCACATCTTGCGACCGAGTACGACCGTGAGAGACCAGACCGGTTTTAAGCCTCTTGCGATCTCTTAGGACCAGCTCCGCTGTAGCGCATCCGGTCTAAGAGATCGCAAGAGGCTTAAAGCCGGTCTGGTCCTCTCAGTCGTACTCGGTCGCAAAGTGAACGGGCCTTTACACATTTCCTCCAAAAACAAGTAAAGTGGAAGCCTCTTCGAAGTAATTTTATCTCGATCTCGGAACCCTTTTAAACGCGTACCTCGATGCGTGCCAGCTGTCAATTTCTGCACGAGTAACCACACCCGCGTCTTAGATACATTTCTGGAGATAACTTTGACAGCTCTGATATCTTAAGTGCTGAGAGGCATTCAGTTGGTGCCAGGGCATCCCGACGGCGGTGGTCATCCTCAAGAATCACGAGTCCCCGATCCGAGGTGCAGGAGTACATGAGTACAACTGCTTTGGCAACGACCTGCCCACTGAGGACTTAGAGCATCAGTGTCTTCAGAAGTGGGACCCGAACAGGTGCGGCTCCATGCCGCGGCCAGAGGGCACATTCACGGTTCCAGTGGTGGCCTGCAGCATTGCGACCATGGCGGTCCGTGAGGCTAAGGCTGCGACGCAGGGGGACGACGGTGTTTTCGCTCCGGCAACGTAACGAATCGAATCCCTTCCATGAAATGCCCGGCGCGGCTATCCTGGTAGCGTGACCGCGCGGTGGTACGGCTTCTGCCGGGCATCCCCACAATCTATACGGAACAGGCAAGCGTAAACGCGAAAACAAAACCGGTAAAAAGTACTGGGCTAGGAAACCTTCCCAGGGGTTTAAATGCCGCGCATAATATTGCAACATAACTATGAGATGCGGAGAAATAAAATAACGAACAAGACAAGACGTTATTTTACTTCTCCTTGTCTCAGGGTTTAGGACACAATTTAAAGCCGTCCACGCAGACAGGCAAGAGGGAAGACAAAAAGGCATGTCACCGCAAACTCGGCAGAACTAAGCCAGACTGACTGACCTCCACCCAGACACCACACCATCACCTGACACCCACCGCCAAGCTACCCGTCAGGATAATCCCCATCAAGGCTATATGAAACAAACAAAAACTCGCAACAGAAGGAACTTTCTCACTCGTTTGTTCCAAACTATAGGCGGCTGGCTCACACATTTTCCGTGGTACTCTATAATATTAAAGCGTATTTTCTCTTAACGCCGAGCACGTATTACATTCAGGTCAGGAATATGTTTGGCTAGCTCAGATGATGGAGAAAAAATTTTGACACTTATTTCGTGTTCCAAGAGGCGGTCATTTACACACCGACCAGTCTGCCCAGATGGCAGAGCCCTCAAGCGGAATATTGTACACAAGTTCCTGGACGCAACCAATTGTAGGATCTCTACGTTTTTTTCACACAGCCCTGTTCTCTCCTGAGCGCAAACGGTGTAAGAATATCTAAGCGGAAGTCCGTCTTAAAAACGAGCTTTTACTTCGAACTTCTAAGCCAAAGCTTTAAGAATACGCGAAAACGTGCGAAAGTAGGAATTACAACATTCTCTTCGGAGTTCCTCCAGTGTATTTAAAAGGGGGGGGGGTGCAACGTTTTTAAGATTAAAAGAATTTGCATGACGTCATTTTTACGTTGTTTATCGTGTCCCGGAGGATTGAGAAAACATCTCCTTCATTCAAAAAATTCGCGATTCCGCTGCATAATCGCAAAGCCAAAGTCGAGCTTTTTCCACCACCTGCAGCCGCGAGTGGCAGCCGAAGGAACTACGGCGAGAAGCTTACGTGACCTCGGTCGGCTCTGAGCTGCAGCATAACGCCCGCTAATGTCACCAGAGAGGAGAGGAAGCGTCCTCCGAGAGAGCACACGGGAAGTTACACGGCACCCCGAATTACGTCACTAGGAGGGGGACCGTGTTTGGCCCTGAAGACTGGGAGTGAGTTGAGGAATGCCAAAAATGCCAATATTTATCTTTTTTTTTTTTTTTACACAACGACTAGGACACGCAGGCGAAATCTGACTTCTGTTCTTTACTTTAGAAGGGTCAGAGGGCAACTTCGACAAATGTTTGACCGAAGTCCGGAAATCATTGCATCCCCCCCCTTTCCCTTTAAGCCTTTGTACAATTTGTCTACGCAAAATCGATCCAAAGAAATCCAAACTATATTTTGCTCTGTTCATATAGCCTTGATGGGGATTATCTTGTCCGGTAGCTTGGCGGCGGGTGTCTGCTGGTGGTGTGCTGTCTGGGTGGAGGTTAGTCACTCTGGCTCAGTTGCCCCAACTTTATGGCGGCGTGTCTTTTTGTCTTCCCTTTCTCCTGCCCGTGTGGACGGCTATAAATTGTTGTTCCATTGCGAATAAACCCAGCTGCGTTTGCGATGTTGTGTCGTCTCCGTTTATTTATTTATCATTGTCTCAGGGCTTAGATTATGATGTTTCCTAACCATCTCGCCTGCATACTTTCGCTGCTTGCATGTGCTAGCTTTTTTTTTATTATTATTATTCTTTAAGTACCCTAGGAGGTACTCTTTAACCGTTATCATTAAGAAAACGTTTCCGTCACACATAAAAAAACAAAAAAAAAATGCGCACAAAATTTTTCAACTACTACACTAAACACTGTTGATTGGATCGAAAGGGATATAGCCGTTTCCTTCGGTAACATATTTTTAAGTACCCCTTTTCTGCGAAGCAGCTCGGTACATCCCCCGAAACCAGACGGGTTTGCGAGCACAGACGCATGTTGCGTGTCGGGAATCCACGGGCACTACGTGTAGTGGGACAGTTCAAGCGCGTCCTCAGTCCGAGTTTGCAACCGCACTTATTACTTGCTCCCATGAGCAGAGACACGGCGGCGGCCGCCAGAACGCATATAACCTTGACGAATATTCGTTGTGGCATTTTGTTCTAAGAACCGTTCGACAAAGAGAAACGAGAGGAGGATAGTTTGTACGCGCCTCTGCGAGATGATTATGGCGTATCTATAAAAATCTGGCGTTGCAAACTCATAAAATTTACGTTTTTGTTCCCTGCTATTCCTGACACAACACAGCACGCCCTCAGCAGTGCGTGAACGAACGCAGGCATATTCAAGCGTAAGTTTCGCGGGTAGAAATACGAGCTGCCGCTGCGTCAAGTGCATTCTCCGCGGAAACCTTGAAAGGCTAACTGGTAACTTCCCACGCATGACCAGATTTCTTTCGAAGTTAGTTTATTGAAAGAGGGGGGGGGGGGGGGGGGGCCTCATAACCTGTTCCAAAGAAAGGAAAAAAAAATTGCGCATGTTTTAAAGAGTTATGAATGTATATTCACCCTAAGTTCAATATTTACTAAGAAAATGTGGTTTGAATTATCCTTCAACAACAAATAAGGTTTTTCTCAACATCGTTCAAATGGAACTGATTTTGAACGAATCAGTTGCTTCATTGAAGGGGTGCGCGAGTCCGAGCTCCGAAGGAAGCAAAATAAGAAAAAGTGCTTAGCTCACATGTTTCTTGGACGAGATTGCAAGCTGACAGCTTTCTTCGCTCGGTATCGCTGGGTGGCGCTGGGTAGGACATTCAGTGATATGATAAACTTGGAAATGGTTCGACGACAGCATTAAAATAATTTGCGAGAACGAATTGATACACAGTGGTCAGTAGTAGTAGTAGATTGGGGCTTTATGGCGCAATAGCAGCTAGCGCTATGATGCGCCAAAATATTATTGCGTAAGAGGGTTTAGTTGAAGAAAGAGCTTTAGTAGCTGGTAATTTATAAAGTTGCACAGAAAAAAAACAACTTATAAGCAGGATCTTACAGTATAAATAAGGCTACAGTTCGCGTAAAAGGTTACGACTTTCTAAAAACCTAAAAACTTGGGTGGGTGGGAGCAGTGGCTCATTACCAAGTAACACACTTAGGTGTAATGGGACATGTTCTTTGTAGAGCTGGGAGAAGTGAGGCGTCGTTTATCATCATAAGCAGGACATTCGAGAAGGATATGTAACATGCTCAAAGGTTCCTGGCAATGTTCACATTCAGGAGGATCCTCCTCAAGTAAGAGGTGTCCATGCGTGAGACGCGTGTGCCCAATGCGTAGACAACAGAGAACTACATCATAAAACCTGTCTCGGTGCCTAGCACTTTCCCATTCACTTAGAAAAGGCTTTATCATGTACAGTTTGTTTGCCACCTGTAAGCTCCATTCCGCTTGCCACTGAGCTTTAACATGGTTTTTGATTAGGGCGCTGTAACCTCTGAATGGGATGCTACTTATGTCTACAGCACGGGTGCCACAAGTGCTCTCAGCACGATCTACTTCTTCATTCCCTAGAATTCCGACATGGCTCGGAACCCAGGAGAATAAAGCATTACATCCTATCGTGGTCGCTGCTACTATCTTGTTTTGCAGTAAAACAATGAGGGCGTTTTTGGGGGCTGCAAGTGACGTCAGAGCTCGTAAGGCACTCAGCAAGTCTGTATATATCACTGAACGGGATTTACTTGTTTGAATGATATGGTCTGCCGCAAGCAGAAGGCCGTGCAGTTCAGCAGTGAAAACAGTAGCGGACGAATTTAGCGTACGAACACTTCTTACTGAAGGGCCGATCATGGCACAGCCAACAAATTATTCAGTTTTTGTCCCGTCTCTGTAGTAGTGGAAATGAGAATCATGTTTCTTGTGAATTCGAAAATTTATTGTCGCATGACCTCGGTTGGGGTATCTTTCTTATTAAACTTTGTTAGCGAAAAATCACAGCGTATGCAGTTAAAATTCCATGGCGCCACCATCTTTGCAACTATAGCAACTGGGAGCTTACTGTCTATCCCAACAGACTCTGTCAAATTCCAGTTTCTAATCGTGAATGGAGGGATAATGCTAGGCTTGTTTTCGAATGTCCTCTGATCTTTAGTGCCCTCCACAACTTCCCGGGCTGGATGCTGAGCGACTGATCGTATCCTTAACGAATACATAAATCTCAAGGAGAATCGCCGTCTGTCAATGGACATCTAATTTCCCTCAGCATAGAGACTGAGCACAGGCGACGTTCTGAAGGCTCCCATTGCTAAACGAAGTCCCCGATGACGGATGCTGTCCAGTGCCTTAAGAGCCAATTGCCTAGCACATCCATATACAAAGCTACCGCTGTCCAGACGTGAGCGAATGACACTGCGGTAAATTTGTAAAAGACATATACGATCAGAGCCCCATGTCTTGTGGGAAAGAACTTTAAGGAGGTTCAGTGAATTTTGGCATTTTATCTTCAGGTTCTTTATGCAAGATCTGAAGGACACTTGACGGTCGTAAATAAGGCCCCAAAACTTGTGCTCTTTCTTTGCAGGGATGGGAGTTTGGTGCATTTGTAATCCCCTTCTCCGAGAGTAGCAGATGGACTCTGTCTTATCAGGAGAAAACCTAAACCATTTTCGTCTGCCCACTTTAGGAGGTTGTTGATTGCAACTTGAAGTCTACGTTCACAAATGGACAGATTACATGATGAGACCGAGATCTGGAGATCGTCTACAAAAAGGGAATATTGCACTGATGGAGGTATAGACCGGACTATTGAGTTGATCTTGATAATAAAGAGAGTAACGCTGAAGACACTGCCTTGCGGAACTCCAGTCTCCTGCATAAATTCTCTGGAAAAAGCCATCCCCAACTTAACAAAAAAAAAAAGTTAGCTCAGAAAGATAGTTTTTTATGATAGCAAGCAACCTCCCACGTACCCCTACTTCATACAAGTCACGAAGAATTCCATAGCGCCATGCTCTGTCATATGCCTTCTCCAAGTCGTAAAACACTGATAAGCAGTGTTGTTTATTAACAAAGGTTTGACGAATTGTAGTTTTAAGACGCACCAAATGGTCAACTGTGGAATGGCAGAAACGGAACCCACATTGATTCTTATCTAAAATGTTTTGTTTTTCTAAAAAGTACATGAGCCTTTTATTAACTAGGCGTTCAGATGTCTTGCCTAGGCAACTGGTGAGGGCAATTGGGCGGTAGCTAGATGCAGAGGAAGCATTCTTCTCGGGTTTCAGAAGTGGTATGACTGTGGTTACCTTCCATGCCAGTGGGAATCTGCCCTCTTGCCAGACGCGATTGAAAAGGTACAGAATAAGGAGTAGTGTAGAAGGATGAAGGTGCGTAAGCATCAGGGAGTGTATACCATCAGGTCCAGGAGCTGAAGGCTTAGTTGAGCGAAGGACCATTTCGAGTTAGTGCTGCGTGAGGGGTTGATTACAAGCCTCACGGACACCACCTAAGGTTTTTCACGGCATGTACTTCCGCTCGCTCTTTGTATCTAAGAAATGCGGAGGAAGAGTTTCGGAACTTGATGCATGAGCAAAATGCCGACCAAGAAGATTGGCCTGTCCCTCTAGCTCTATATACAAACCCCATTGTGGGAAAGAAGCGGCACTGCGAAAGCATGGTATCGCCCCTCGATCCGATGAACTTTATCCCAGACTTCTTTTAGTGTTGCAGTACTATTAATTGAAGAGGCGTACCCCTGGAAATTGTCTCGCTTAGACTGGCGGCGAATGTATCTTGCCCGAGCTTTCATTTGTTTAAACGCAAGGAGATTCCTCTGCGTGGGGTAACGTCGAAAAATGCCCCATGCTCTGTCTTTTTTTTTTTTTTTTTTTGCAATTTGGAACATTTTTAATTTTACCACGGCTTTGGTCTCCGAGGGAGATGCCTGGAAGCCATGGGAATAGCAAGAGGTGCTGCATAAAGAATAGTCTCACTTAAAGGGGCCCCTGAAGACAAAAAAAAAAAAAGTTTTTTTAAAACAGTCTGGTTGGGACACGCGTGTCAAAAAATGAATTTTTACGCTAAAAAAATTTTTTAGAGCAATATTCGCGGCGGGGGATTTATTTGAAATTTTGCGCGGAAATTCCAGGTCATTCAGCTCGGCTTCTCATTGGTAACGATGGTCATTCAAATCAGCTTCTCATTGGCCAATAGAATGAGTGACAGCTTTGATGTTGGTTATAAAATCTTCGTGATCTCTTGAAATCGCCTTTTGAATTACATATTTTTAGGTTTAAGAAACAATCCACCGAATGAACGTCGTAATTGTTTACAAACGTTTTACAAAATCGTTACTTCCGTTCGGATAAAACAACAAACGCAATAAACAAGCTTCGCCATTTTGTTTTTCTGTCATGGTCGCCGTCTTGCAACGCGAATCGCGTCCTCGGGTGGTTTTATAGTTTTGTCGCGTTTATATGTGAAGACCTACTGAAGAGGGCTTGTTGCTTGTGTTAGCTAGTCATGGCCGATACACACCGACGGACTGATCCGCGGACGGTGACGACACTGTCTGGTTCGTCTATCTCCCAAACGCATCCACACGACGGAGACGACGAGCAGACGAAAGCGAGGATCGGACCGAACCTGGTCGCCGCCCCACAGTGCCGCGAAACTCCAGCATCGCACCGTGGCACCGTTGTCCAAGAGAGAAATCGACGTTCGCTACCGCGATAATGAATCGTACGCCGCTGTTACGTACAGATCGAGACAAAACACCGTGATAGGCTTCGTGCGAAGCGCCACTAACTTTACTAACCCAAAGCAGGAGAGTGAAGCCCGGTTCACACAGTTGCGTTTGACTGCGTTTGACTGCGTTGCGGCAGCGAGACACCCAGGACATTACTGCTGCTTATATCGCGTGCCAGGAAGATTCCTTAATTGGATTCCACGCTTCATACGAAGCACAGATGTGCCGGTAACTCGCTTTCGGTTCTCGCCGCAACGCAATCAAACGCACTCAAACGCAAGTGTCTGAACCGGCCTTGACACAGGCATGGTCCTGCTCAGAGAAGGGTTCCGCGTAGAAGCGACGAAGTTCTGTGCTCGCGAAGGGGCGTTTGTGAGATGCCTTCACGCACTCCGCGCTCGTGCACAACACTCAAGTTCACCACCGCCACAAGAGAGGTCTTGCTCGGTGAAATCCTGATTGGACGTGCAAGAATCATCGCGGCGTGCTAGACGAGTTTTGACGGGAGCTTCTTGACGCGGACCCGGAGGAGTACAGGAACCTGCGTCGCGTCAGCCAGACAAAGTTTCTGCAGTTCCTTTCACACGTGGAACGAAGAAAACGCCCGACAAAATAAACCAGCGAACGCACAAAACACTACGATGCGCCACTTTTGTTTTCATCGCCCAGAAAACAATGTACCGTTGCCAGACTAAACGCATTTCAAATCAATCTCCCCGTCAAAAATCCGCGAGTGAAAAAGGCGCTTGACTTTATCAGTCTGCGCGTCCGCAGACAAGGCGCGGATTGCAGGAATCGGTGACGTGCCGGTAACTTGGTACACGGTCTGAGGAAGAAAATCGCGATTCAGTCCGTCGTGGTGAATCGGCTGTACGACGCGGTACGACGTGTGCCCGGCAGACACAGGAAAGTAGCAGTGGCTCTCGTACGGGGCGCAGCCAAGCCAGCCAAGCAGCCAAGCCGATCCACTACGAAGAGGCGGAGAGTACCTCTCCTCCACGCGCCCGAAATGCCGAGAGAGAGAGAAAAAGTGGAAAGGAGGTGACTGCCGACTAAATTGCGTCTAACGCAATCAATATTGCTCTAAAAAAATTTTTTTTCGCGTAAAATTCATTTTTTGACACGCGTAGTCCCAACCAGACTGTTTTAAAAAAACTTATTTTTGTCTTCAGGGGCCCTTTAACAGTTCTGTAACTTGGTCCGCCAATATTTTATCAAATGATGTACATGCAAGCTGAGTTGCCTCGGTAAAAACAGACCAATTTGTTTTCTCGAACTTCCAACGGGCAGTCCGTATCGGCACGCACTTAAAGGGGATGTTGTTTTTCAAGAAAATCGGAAAGTGATCGCTTCCATGGGGGTTAGTATCTGCGACCCATGTAAAAGAAGTAAAAATGGAAGCGCTACCATGGAAGGATCAATACACGAAGATGATAATAATGATGGGCTAAAATAGGTCGGTTCTCCCGTGTTAAAAAGGCAAAGTGAATGAGACATTAAAATTGATTCGATCATCCGACCACGGGCGTCAACGTGGTCGCTACCCCATAGACAGTTGTGGGCATTCAAATCTCCAAGCAAAAGAAATGGCTCCGGGAGTTGGAATAAAAGAGCATTAAAACCACTTAAAGCGGCCCTGCAATCATATTTAAGCGTCTACCTTTTTTGCTGTTTCCGCGTCTCTTGGGGTTCGGGCGAGCCAGCGGGCACGGAGAGAGTAACTAAATATCAGTGCGTCATATTTTAACCGGACGACGCGGAAACCTCCTCCACCGACGAGGGCGACCCGCGGTACCGAAAGCGCGCAAAATGTGACGTTTTTGGTCCTGGGCTTACTACTGGTCAGAGCCGCTAAAAGCTTTTTTTTAGTCGAGATACAAAATATAAGTGTCGCGAACCGTTTCATTTATGTATGAAAGTAGTTATTGTTCAGTATTTTAGATCACAAAAGAAACAAATGCAGTTTATAAAGTACGGAAACAAGAAATGACCCGTCGACATACCTGCCACCAAGCGGCGGAAAAAGCGGCGCATATTAGAAAGGGCTAGTGGGATGAGGCGCCGATGAACGGCGAGCGTAGAAAGGTCCCGAAGCGTAGAAAGGCCATTTGGCGGTATGGCAGCGCGAAGTGGCTCCCGTTCTGTACTGATTTTTACCCCGTGTTTGCTGTCGTTTGTGTCCAATGAAGTGTTATGCCGAAATAGTCTTTAATCGCGCAGCAAATGCATTGCGAGCCGCCCTGGCCGCCCGCTTCATACAGCCTATCCAACACACGCTTTAGTGGCGCCCTCTCGAGCCGTCGACACGGAGTGCGGCAGCCGTGAGCGCTCGATGAGCTCACTATCCCTCCTCTAGTTCACGGCCACTCAAGCCAGGACCTACGACGTCATGAAGGAGGTTATTTTTTGCTTGTTTTTGTAATTCTAATTTGCCTATAACTTTTAAAATAAAGCGAATTTCGCGAAAAGAAAAGTTTCATTAAGTTACTACGTTCAGTGCGCTTAGGTTCGGTGCAAGTTAAAAACCAGTCAAAAAGTTGTTACAGGGCCCTTTAAGGTAAGAGCAAAAAAGGAGGTATGTACTTACAAGGAACACACAGCGACCACTTTGAAGGAGGAGGCGCACCGCCACTGCCTCCAGTCCAGTGGCTAAGTCGACTGCACAGCAGCGAATGTGCTTGGGAACAATCACTGCAACCCTCCCGCAGAAACAGATGAGTCGTCTCTATATTTTCTAAATATGCAATGCCGCCTAAGAAAATTTGTACGACTTGCATTGAGATGGGTTTCTTGCAGACATAAAGCTCCTGGCCGATGTTCCTCCAAGGGGAGCTCCACATCGTCAAAGTTCCTCAAAAGACCACGACATTTCCATTGAATGATTGTAGTCATTCTTTATGGAAATTCTCTTATTAAAGAAAGGGCTAAAGGAAACAAAAAGGGGGTAGGGATGGCTAAATCATTTTGGAGGAACGACAGGTTCTTTTCCCTTCTGTTTTCGATTTGCTGTCTGCCATTCCATCTCCTCTAGGTCAGTTTCTGGAGCAGAAAGGGTGCCAGCTTCAGCTGTCGCCTCATCCAGAGCCTTCTTGGCCGACCTGCCAGGAGCCTGAGAGCTATCAGACGACCGTGGGGGCAAACCCCGGCCTCTGCCTTGACCTGCTGGGTGGGCGGTCGACGTACTGGGCCGACCCACTGCCCCGTTGGTGTTCTCCACTGCACGTGAAACGTGCTGCTTCCTCGGCGAAGTCCTCCCCAGAGATGAAGAGCAAGGGGCTCGCCCCCGCCTGGGAGGACGGTGCAGGAGGAAGGGGCGATGAAGTCGCTTCCATCGCCTCAGTGGCACCTGGGTCCTTGGTACCACAGGGTGTGTCAGCTGATTTTGCAGCTGAGAGTGAATGCCCAGGCAGACAAATCTTCAGCCTGGGCGTAGGGGAGTGCAGCGGTTTCCCATGTCTAGAAAAGACACCTGGGTCGCCACTGACGCCTTGGACGGTGCTGGTCCCTTGCTGGACACCGCCTCGACAAAAGAGCCTCTCTGAAAAGCAGAGAGACGACGCTTCGCATCCTGATAACTAATGTTCTCCTTCACCTTGAGCGCCAGAATTTCCTTTTTCTTGAAGTGGGCACAAGCCCCTTGAGTATGCAGTGTGGTCACCATAACAGTTGGCACACCTGTAGTTTGCTCTGCTAGCATCAGCAGGGTGGTCTTTGCCACTGCACCGGGCACAGGTCTCACGACCACGGCAAGCGCGCGAACCATGACCATAGCGCTGACATCGGAAGCAGCGGATAGGATTCCGAATGTACGGCCGCACTCTGCATTTGATGTAGCCTGCTTTTAGTGAAGGCGGTAGAGTATTTCTCTCGAAGGTTAAAATTATGTGTCTAGTGGGCCGTTCCTCGCCATCCCGTCGGATTTTGTTTCTTTTTGCGGCAACAACACCTTGAGCTTACAGGCCCTCCACAATGTCTTCCTCGGAGCTGTCTGCGAGATCATCCTCTGAAATCACACCGCGGACCGTGTTTAGTGTGTGGTAAGGAGGAAGGGAAACAGTCAGTTCGAGGTCATGGACAGTTTGGATATTCAGCAGAGCTGTGGCCCGGATTTTTTGAAAAACCTCCAGAAGAAGGTCGCCTGAAACCAGCTTCTTAGCTTCGCATTTCCCTCCTAGTGTACTTTGGAGAACTTTAGGAACAATAAATGGAGACACCTGGGACAGTAGTTTAGTAGTGTCCTCAGAATGCAGTACAAAAAACCTGGTAAAGGAGTCACTCGAGTTTGAGTTGTCTTTGTTCAGGAACGTTGAAAGGACTTCGGGGCGGACTCTTTTAGGAGGCCGATCAGGTTGTTTTTGCTTGGAACCCATAGAGATGGGAAGTTGTTCAGAATTTGTGGCGCACCGCCCACCGAGCTCATCAAGGGGAAAGGTAATGTGCCATAACAAGAATGGTTTGCCTGACACAATTACGCTACTAGTGCTACCAAGAAACTATAACCGAGTGTGGGTCTAGAGAGAGTTTCGTCACCACCCAAGGTTAGCCCTTGCCGCCTAAGAAGTTGAAAGAGGAAAGAAGGGCAGAAAGAGAGAAAAGGCAAAGGTAGGAGAGGAGAAGAAAGGCGACTGACTGAATCATCCTGGTCGGGCCAAGCCAGGACACCCTTCAACGAGAAGCAGGGGCACAAGCGGTATATTGCCTCGCCTGGGGGGACCTGAAGGGTCCAAATGTACCCCGGGCTCAGCTCAACCACCAGGGTCCCCTTTTCCCCGGACACAAGTTAAGCCACGCACAGCCAGGCGTAGGTGGGCGATTCCACATGGCTCGCGGTTCGTAGTGACGCCACTCACCAAGCACCTACTAAAGTAGGTGCCCCCTGCGTATGAGTAGGGCGGCCCACGTGGCTGGGGTCCGTGGTGACGCTATTTACCAAGCACCTAACACCTAAGATGCAGGTGCCCCTTGCGGGGCTCGGGGTCCGTGGAGACGCCACTCTCCAAACACCTGCTTTCACAGCTGTCCCCTGCGGGGTGCACAACGGTCGGGCTGCGCGGTGTACAACTTGTATTAAACAAATCGACCTCCATCCCACGATCGTTTCAAAGTTTACGGGCCTCTATATAGACCGAGGGAAGCGAAAGCATCGACGCTGGGTTAGATGCTCTCACTGCATTTGTGATTCAAGGACCTTTCAGATCGTGTGACAGGGAGATCACTTTCAGATTGCTTTCAAACAATAATGACAAGCACAGTTAAGTATAGTCGGGGACAGGTCAAGAAGGAAGTTGAAGCTCCTCCCACCTCTTTCCACTTTATTAATGCGAACGCGGGAGAGAAGGCGACCTCCTCTCCACCGTTCGCTCCGCTGAAGTGGAAAGGGGTGGGAGGAGCTTCAACTTCCTTCTTGACCTGTCACCAACTATAGCTGATGGCTCGCCTCTGTTCGCATCGCTAGTACTGTTCATGCAGTGCAACGATGTCCACGCAGCGATACCTAGGCGGGCTACGCAGGTCGATAAATAAATCATTCTAATGCCAATACATCGTACAAAAGACAGTGTGGCCTGAGACGTGTTTCTTGCCTTGGTCATGCAAAAACTGTCTGCAGACATGTTAAATACTTGCTTCGAAGAACATGTCTGAGATAATAGATCCGTCTTCATGTCTGCAGCGAACATCATCGCCTTTTCCATGATGTACGAGCAGTCTGACTTTAATTTTTCGTCCACAAAGTGCACGGCTACGCCGTGCTTTGTGCTTTCGAGGTATTAAATATCACGCGGGTGTCACAATGGCCGGCCCCTTCCGTGTATATGCCCTAAAACATCGAGCATGTGTTCATGTCGCAATAAACGCCCACTGCACTCTTTAAAAAAAGGGTCTCTATAGTCCTCCCTAAAGGGAGGAACGCTTTTGTAACCTATGTTCCTTCAGAAAGGGAGAAACTTTCGTCCTGAAAGCAGGAGAGCAAAGTTCCTCCGTCGCCTGCATCTCATTATGGCGGCCCCAAATCGAGCGAATTGAGCTCAATAACGCTTCACGAGGACGCTATACGTCTATTGTACGGGGCGAGAGGAGCAGCAAATAAAACCGTATCGCGAGCTTTCTGCGAACTGCATTTATTTCCGAAGCCAGCTTCCCCAGCAGATAAAGAAACTGGCGTTTCGAAAGTAGTCACTCTGTTTTCTCGTCGTCAGCACTACGATGTTAAACGGAGACAACCGATACCTAGTTACTTCTCGCACGTTATGTCTTACCTTTGCTATTCCTCAAGCCACAATTCCTTCGTAAACCGCACATCACGGAGGAGTGGTAAACTATTCGCGAAACCAAAAGCCGCTCTCAAAAGAGCAGATTCGAAGCAGCCTACTTGGCTCATTGTTGCACGGTAACCAGAAACTATCGCGAAGCGGGAAACTAGGTTAAATCGCTTGCCACCAGATGGCAGGGTCAAGCAGAGTTATTGCAAGTAGCTGGGCTATGTGGCGCTAGGTACCGCCCAATGTGCTACGAAGAATATGTTTATTTGCTCACGCCACCATTGCGCGTGGGTCCTTCGGGCACCCTTTTTATACACCTATGGCGATACATTACGCATACTATAAGCTTCAGCTGAACATATATATTAAGCGCATACACATACACGGCACATACAAACATCAATACAACAGCACACTAACCCGATTACTAGTCCTGAGCTCTGCGTTTCCGCCTTTTATACCCGTCGTTTTGAAGATACGGATTTTTTCGGTGACGACCTAAACAATAAATATTAATCTCAGCATGTTGATTTTTTTTTTCATTAATGTCATACTTTTTAGAGTATTTTGAACGGCTCAGGGGATGCCTCTCTTAGAAAAAAGTGAACGCTTATGCAGTAATTATTTGAAAGCCAATAAAACAAGCCGCTCCACTCCGGTTCCAAGCCATAAGTTTGTTTCCCCGCACGGCACGTCGTAGCCAGTTTTTCTCTTGTAGTATTTGTTTTTCTATTTGTGCTGTTCGCTTGCGGCTGCAATTGTCGTCTTGAATTAATCGCTGTAGAGAGAGTATTCACTCAGCTGGAAGCGATGCTTCACGGGCAAAGAAATCGCTTTTCGATCAACTTGAATGCAGTCAAAGCCGCGACTTGCGGCAGGTGTTAAGTTAACGGAGCTACGCCGTAGTGAGCTCGAAAACCTCTAGCGCTCATCTCAGCGCGCCACTTGGAGGGCAGTTTCTCCAGCAACCGTAGTATATTTAAACAGCAAAATGAAGGATAGTTTTTTTTTTCGCTTTTACCCACCATCCTTTTTTAATGCTAAAATTACAAACTGTAAATATACGTATTTTCCGTCATATTTTTACACTGTTCAGTCCTTTCCCCAGAGCGCAATCTCTATCGGTTTGGAGACCACAGGACATCGTAGACGACAGTCACATTGGCCACTGTACGATAGGAACAGACATGTACACGTTACCCCAAAAAAGTAACTAAATACCGTTACTCGTTACTCGCTCAAAAAGTAACTAAATACGTTACTCGTTACCGATTCTCAAAAGGAACGCGTGAGTTACCTCAAAAGTAACGAGTTACTTCTCACGTTACTTTGAAGACCAAATACGCAACTGTTTTTGTTTAATGATTTATTGTTTTCTTTTTAGTAGTCGTTGCCCTTAAGCATCAGCTGCCTGTCGAAGTTTTCATCAGTTATGTTTGCCGCTTATTTGAAAATACATTTCCGGTGACGCTGAAGCGTCGTTCTACTGACGCGCTCGAAGGAACGGCAGTGTTGTGCTTCAGCAAGAGCTGGTGAATCTTCGGGAACTGCGCCTTCATTGAGGACAGCGGGTAAGGGGTTATGTGCCTTCTCGTGTTTGCAACCTCCGGGTTTACATTCGGTCCGTACCCGGTTCTAGAAAGTTCAATTAACGAACCTGATTGTGCTCGCTGGGTAAAGGACATTCTCAGCTGTAGAGTTCAGTACAGCAACGTTTATCGCTGGACACGTCAGTCGAACTGTTCGACTGACGTGTTCAGCGATACATGCTGCTGTATTGTCATACAGTTTATTTGTTTTTCTGGTTTTCCTTCTGCCTTTGTCACAATAGACACATACTAAGGCTAGAATAAAAACAAGGCAGTTAAAGCGGTGTTGTACACGTTACTCCTCAAAAGTAACGAGATACCGTTACTCGTTACTTGGCCTTCAAAGTAACTAAATACCGTTACTCGTTCCTTTTCTGAAAAAGTAACTAAATACGTTACTCGTTACCGAAAATAGTAACTAGATACAAGTAACTCGTTACTTGTAACGCGTTACGTACATGTCTGGATAGGAGCTACGGTTCAGACCAGCGTTCTGACATGACTATCCGTAGGTTGATCGATTGCACCGTAATCCCTCAAGCGGTCTTTAAACTCTTTAAAGTAAAGCGGAATGTCAACCTGCGACACTCCGCCCCCTCCGATCACGGCCCGACCAGCGGCATCAATGCCCGACAGTTTACGTCATCTCATCTTCTTACAGCACTGACATACGAACACACGGTCACATGGACAATAATTGGAGTCTTCTGTTCACAACGCACAACACTGCCATCGCGATGTTGCTGCTATGCTGCTGACACGCGGAAATACAAAACCACGTTGATTGCCTGTTGGCACTGGGCATCAGAAAACAGAACCGAACTCGGCACCCAGGCACCCGGCAGCAAAACCTGCCTGTCTTGGACGCAGTTTCCGCGGTTTCCATAACGTCGTCAACGTCGACACGTCGTTCAGCAATCCGGAGGCGGCCTTCTTAGCCCAGTGTACGTAGCGGTGCTGGCACTGCTCCGGAATTTAGCTGTTTCTAGCGGCTACGTTTGATAAAATTAGTGGTAAAAACGTCAATGCAACCGAAATGTTCTGCACGTTTGGACTGGGAGACGGAATTGCAGGTGGCCTTCGCTGCCTCTGAACCTCGATCAACTCAACAACATTTATTAAACAACGCGCGCGACGTGCTCGAGAAACGAAACCGAAAGAAGATGAGTCGGGAGGGCGGAACCTTTCTCCCGTCTGCCTGGAGAAGGAGAAAAATGTCTCGTTAATTCCCCTCTTCTCGTGTCCGCTTGGGGGAGCGTTAGTAGAAGGGAGGAAAACGCGCCGTTGCTACCTTTCTCCTCCTTTTAATGCGAAAGCATTAACTGTCTCATGGAGCGAGCTGACGTCATCAGTCTGGAGCGCGAAAAGGGCAGATAGTTTCCTTCTCTTCCATTGGCTGGCGCGCTTCGACGGGGCTCCCATTGGCCGCTGCGCTCGTCAGTTTCCACGACCGCTCACCCCCATGGCGCTGCGTGTCCATCGTTGCGGAGCGTCCAAGGTCACCAGGGGAGCACACGCGCCGACCGGCGACGAAAAGTACCCAGCAGACGAAAAAGGGAGCGGACGAGCGGCTTGCATGCTTTCGCATTCACAACTCATAAGGAATGCTTAGGAGTACCTCGATCTTTTTCTCTTTTTTTTTTCGTCAAGAACAATTAAGGAATGACTGACTACCAGCATGAAGCAATGATGTCACGTGCAAGCCATGCGTAAAGTTCGTTTCTTGACGCTTGTCCCAACCAAAATGTAAAAAAAAAAACATTTTTTTAGGGTGTGTCTATTTTTGAAACATTTGAAATGTAAGCAAAGGACACTTCAAGCGGCCACCCCAGCGTATTCCCGAAACCACCGCGAGCCAATCGAGACGTTCCTCCTCGTCAGATGCTTCTCTCAAAGGCCGGTGCAAAGCGGTGAAGCTTTACCCACGTGCGCCGGTGCGAAGCGGTGAAGCATGACGTGAGGGCGCGGATCGCGAAACAGTTATAGCTTGGTGATCCGCGCGGCTGCTTTAGAAATGAGTGGTTCCGCCAGACTCGCATACTGCTCCTTTACCGTTCCGTCGGATCAAACAAGAGCCTATACGATACCAAGGGGGCCGCTTCTGCTTTTCTCTTTTTAGAGCAAAGAACAGCCCGTCCCGATGTATTCGGGATTATCTCCAAATTTTGGGTACAGTCGCTTGCACGGTATTTTACGGTACCTATACCTATTGGCGAGGAGATGGAACTATAGGGGGCGCTATGTATATCCAGCTTGTTTTCCCCAGAGTTTTGTGTTTACCAACACGAGGCCATAGAGTTATTACAATAAACGCTAGAGGCTCAGCTGGCGCTAGTGTGCTGTTGCATTTTGAAGCAGACAGCGAGCAGTCTAAATTTGACTTCCGGTAATGTATTCCTATGGGAAAAAGCGAGTGCATTTTCTCTCTGCGCTCGATTATAAGAGCAAATATCACGAATAACTTGTACGTACTAGGCACATTGGAACATTTCTCAGTCACGCAGACGAAATAAATGGTCAGTTGCGGCGTTTTTCTTTCAAATTCATCGCATTAAAAACGGTGCTAAAACGGCTTCGTACGTGTATTTTTGTGCACTGACGGACACTGTTAGCGCGAACACGGCGTCGACGCTTTCCAACATGGGAGATATACGTGCCAAACGAACGAAGGACATGTAGAAAACCGAGAGAGACGGCAAGAACTACGCAGTAACACTGGTTAAGTAACTCCTTCGTGCTTGCAGACGATCAAAATAAATTGAAAGTCACGTAATATAGTCAGATTTGCAATAAATAAGTACTGTGAAGATGCTTGTTCTGGGTTCAAATGGTTCAAAGCATCACCCGCACGTTCCAAATCTTTGCAAATAAGGGGAGCCAGAGAGCAGGTGCCCGATAAAAACTGCCCGACATAGGAAATAATAAAAAGACATACCTTTCGTAGCTCACGTGCTTTATTTTTTGCGTTCGAATGTTTCTTTAACCGATCGTAAAGATGCGCACGACGGAGTCATTTTCATCCAATGACAGGACGGGCATATTAGCAATATATAAGCACCACCGAAATGCTAGCGAACCTGAACACACACTACATTCCTTTCGATCGTTAGTTTGCTAAGAACCGTCGCTCGTTTTCACATACCTTCCTTGAAACAGGGGTTTGGGCCTGAAATAGAGCGAAGTTTAACATCGCTCAGTGGTAAAGAAAAATGCTGTAACTAAAGCAATTACACTTTCACAATACCAATAAAGGTACATACTATCCGTTACAACCGATATGACAAAAGTTATTCATGTTATTTTCCGGCGAAGAGACAAAATTCACGCGCGTTTTCCCATAGGAATACACAGGGAGGCTGGAAATGTAGACTGCATGCTGTCTGCTTCAATTTGCAACCGGAAGTCCCGTAGACACTAGCGCCAGCTGAGCCTCTAGCGTTTATTGTAATAACTCTATGCACGAGACACGTGCGCTGGATTCTTTGCTTTATCTTTCTCGATTGAGCGCGAGGCAAAGCTCGTGCCCAATTTTTTTTCCCGCGCTCAGTCGAGAAAGATGAAGTAAACAAAAAAACCACGAGGGCTGCGTTCGGCTTCACTGATTGAACACGAGTCCCAACCGAACGCTGTCGCAACGTTCGGCTACGTGGATAGAGCGCTGCGTCAAAATACAAACAAATCCTCTATGTTGTTATTGTCCCCAATGGTGTAGTTCTCAGTTTAGCCATTGGGAGCGCAACGGTTCGATCTCGCTTCCAACGGCGGTCAGCAAGCTCATTTCGTGTGCATTTAACTCGCCGAAAATATTCCCAATTCTTCTCGCTTACGCGCAGTCTGGTAACAATTGCAGTAATTAAATTGGGAAGAAATTTAACGAACGTTTCTTTCGAAGTGGATCGTGGAAAGAGGGCCGCGGTATAGCATGTTGTTTACAACGTAAGGTCACAGGGTATCGAACCGAAAGCCAAAAATCGATCCAAAACCGCTATTTTTCTGGGAACCGGAATCGAAGCAACGTTGTTTTATTTTTATTTTTTATTTTCTTACTTTTCAATTTGGAGCGATCCCGAAAAAAATATATATATATTTTTGCGGTTTTCGGTTTAAGGTGTAAAATAGGGCATGTGGAACACGCGTCACGAAAAAGGGTGTAACGAATATATCTTGTTTGCTTTTCTTTATTTTTTTTTTCTTCATTTTAATGCTTTGAGCTAACATTCTTAAAGGGGCCCTGCAAGGACTTTTTTACTGGGTTTTATTTTGCACCGAATCTGAGCTCACTGAACGTGGTAACTTAATAAAACTTTTCTCGAATTTCGCTTTATTTTAAAAGTTATAGGCAAAAATAAAATTACAAAAACAAGCAAACAATAACCTCCTTCATGACGTCCTTGGTTGCTTGAGTGGCCGTGAACGAGAGGAGGGGTAGTGAGCTCAGCGAGCGATCACGGCCGCCGCACTCCGTGTTAACGGCTCGAGAGGGCGCCACTAAAGCATGTTCAGGCTAGGCTGTATGAAGCGGGCAGCCGGAGCGACTCGCATTGCATTTGCTACGCGAGTAAACACTAATTCGGCATGACACTTCATTGGCCACAAACGACAGTAAACACGGGGTAAAGATCAGTTTAGAACGGGAGCCACTTCGCGCTGCCATACCGCCAAAAGGCTAAACCGCAAGCCGAAGCTGCTCGCCGAAAACCTTAGGAACGCTCGGAACCGGTCGGATCCTTCAGTCGATACGACTGCAGCGCCGCCGCGTAATTCCGGGACCTTTCTGCGCTCGCCGTTCGTCGGTGACTGATTCTACTACACCTTTCTAGTATGCGCCGCCTTTTCCACCGCTTGGTGGCGGGTATGTCGACGGGTCATTTCTTGTTTCCGTACTTTCTAAACTGCATTTGTTTGTTTTCTGATCTAAAATTGTGAACAAAAAATAGTTTTATAAATAATTGAAACGGTTCGCGCCACTTATATTTTGTACTTTGACTAAACAGAAGCTTTTAGCGGCTCTGACCAGTAGTAAGCCCTGGACCAAAGACGTCACATATCGCGCGTTTTCGGCACCGCGGGTCGCCCCCGTAGGTGGAGGAGGTTTCCGCGTCGTTCGGTTAAAATATGACGCACTGATATTTAGTTACTTTCGCCGTGCCCGGTGGCTTGCCTGAACTTCAAGAGATGTGGAAACCGCAAAAAAGGTAGACGCTTAAATATGATTGCAGGGCCCCTTCAAGGCTTGGGAACTCAGCCGAATGACCTAAAAACCGAAGGGTCTTTGACATACGGTTTAGCACACGAAAGCCTTCCTCGCGGTTCGTGAGAAGAAAACTTGGGCTCCACACTTAACACTTAGTCAGTTGCTACATTGCCATTCCTAGCGTCCTAAAGTGTGCAACCCACATAGCCCATAACAGGCTCATTGTGTTTGTTCGACATAATTTGTGAACGGTTTTCAGCTTCCCTCTTTTAATGTGTAACATTTTGATACAAAGTAAACGTAGTTTCTCTTTTACTTCCAGTCATTCCTTTCTTGACATGCGAACACACGAACTGGCTCCAACCCTGGTATGAACCGCTATTTTTTTTTTACACCGGAGCTGAAGCAGAGCTATACCATTTTCCCTGAATTGGAACGAAAACTGGAACGAAAAACATTTGTATTCGACACCCTGCAACGGTATAACACAAGTGTCGTGTGATTCCTAGTGTCGAAATCTTTCCTTCGTTGTCTTCTTTTGTCTTTCTCGCGATGTTAAGACGAAGCAATATTCTTACGCAGTGGGGCATCCCCGGTCCATGATTACATTAACTGAGATTAGACAGCCGTGATTGGGTAGAGAATGAAGAGAGAGAAAGAGTGCGTGTGCGCGTCTGTGGGGGAGGGGGGGGGCGGAGCAGCAGCGGCGAAAGCTTGCGCTGTAAAGGTTAAATCCCAGGGATGCGCTGTAAAGGTTAAATCATTTAATCCCCACCCCACTTCAATCCCAACTTTTCGTTGTGGATGAGCATCGTACCGGCGTGCGGTCGTGTAGTATCAGTAATGCGTGATGCACGTTAAAGACCCCAGGGTAGCAGTCGTAAAGCACTGGCAATATTTCTCATCTACAACATATACCAGTGTCGCAAAAAAAAAAAAAACTCTCAGACTAACCTTCCGCTTTCTAAACATTTAACGGCATATTTGATTTTGACTCTGTGCAATCCGTACGGTCGGATCCACGTAAGGGCGGCCGTCTCATCATAAAAGCGGTGCGTATTAAGAAAAAAAAAGCTGAGGTGTTTGTTCGTGTGTGTGTGTGTGTGTGTGTGTTCGTGTGTGTGTGTGTGTGTGTGTGTGTGTGTGTGTGTGTGTGTGTGTGTGTGTCATAATGTAATACTAAAGAACTAATAACAGAAAGAAGGATGGAGTTGCGTTGCGTTTCGATCGTGGCGTCGTCATATTTGCGTTGCACGGGACGAATAACGAACTGGACCACCCGAAAACGACAAAAAAAGCTGAGGTGTTTGTTCGTGTGTGTGTGTGTGTGTGTGTGTTCGTGTGTGTGTGTGTGTGTGTGTGTGTGTGTGTGTGTGTGTGTGTGTGTGTGTGTGTGTGTGTGTGTGTGTGTGTGTGTGTGTGTGTGTGTGTGTGTGTGTGTGTGTGTGTGTGTCATAATGTAATACTAAAGAACTAATAACAGAAAGAAGGATGGAGTTGCGTTGCGTTTCGATCGTGGCGTCGTCATATTTGCGTTGCACGGGACGAATAACGAACTGGACCACCCGAAAACGACGGGAGAGGCGGACCACAACAGCAAGCTTCCCAACGTTCCGATGTCACGCGTAGTCAGAATGCCCTCTCCGAGTGGGAAGGAGTCTCGCGTGCGCCCTTCTGGTCCATTCAGGAAGGGCCCGCCGTGCCGATGGAGACGCAGTCTCGAAACCGAGGGAGAGCGAGGCCGCTTCGCAACACCTTCCGACTTCAACGTGAGGGGGAAAATTTACAAAAGGCCCCGGCTCTCTGGGAAGCCACGTGCGTGGAAGCTCGTTTGTCATCGTAAGTCATGCAAGAAAACTGGCCGTCAACGCGTAAATCCCCGTCAGACGTTCGGTTCAGACTGCGTCATTACACCCAGAGGCCGTGAACGAGATCAGATTATGGGACCATTTATCGTCATTTAAAGTCAGTCTTCCCCACCACGCACGAACGCAGATGCTTCTCGCGAGCTTTTGCCAATGGGAGCGACCGTGTTTCTTCGCTGCTTGTTGCTTGCGAGACGGCGATTGAGGTAAGACGCGCCTCGCGATCCCGGGAGGCTGCTCCGTCCGGAAGGAAGGGAAGCAGGAACTGGACGTGGAGAGCCGACGATAGCAAGAGCGAAATGCGCTGGGTGACGGGTCAGAATTTACGCGGAGGGCAGGGAGAAGGGGCGGGGTTAAAGCGCCCATCATGTACATACGTGGGACAATGTCCCTGTTGTATGCCGCGCGTTGTTGTCCTCGCACAGTAATGGTCCATCTCTTGCGAAACGATTACTGTGGCGATGGGTGCTATCTTATATCAGATAATCTGGTCTGCGTTAAATGCCAGCGTTCAGGCGCCGATGCTGCATTCGCACTCACCGTGTCACCCTTTTCGAATAACCTCGGAAGATGTCACAGCTTGGACTATAGGGTACCAGCGCGCGCTCACACACACACAGATCCACACAAATAGAGTTTTTTTTGATGGAGGGATGGGGCCGGTCTACGAGCCCCTATAGTTGGTTCAAATCTCGGCCGTGCTCCCCGCGCAGTCTGACGAATGCGTGTAAGTTGCAGGAACGTGCAGTTGCAACTTGCATCGTAGAATCCTCAGTTCTTAGCTGCGCTGCACCAGATGTATCTCGTAAGATTAAAATGTGAACTTGAACGCTTCCTTCGATTTTGATCCCTCAAAGGACTGTGTGCAGCTCGGTTTGTAGCCGTAGTGTGCTCCATTTGCGATTCCGGAGCGTCAAGCTTGGGCAGCGGGGTGTCGTGTGAGTGGTCGGATTCGCCGTCGCCGACTCTCGTGCCCAAAGGAAACGGGGCGCTATCTCCGGACCGTGTATCGCGACAGGCAAAATCGGGTCCCCGGGCGTCCAGATAGCCGCTCGTTTTCCGGCCTCGAGCGTGTGGCCGTTCCGACGGGCGCGGGGGCGGGGCCCAGCCGGCGCTCGGAACGGATCCCTGTTCCCGTTGGGTGCCGTCGCTCCCGTCGCGTGACCTCGTTGGGTCGTCCTTGTCGCCGGGCGTCCGTGACACAACCGGCAACGCCATGAGTCAGGGGGTAATCCTGCCGGCCGTCGAGACTGCATCCTCCGGCTCGCACGCACGTAGAGCCGCCGCCCGGATGCCCGCGGCCCGCCACCATTTCGGGAGCTGCACGCTTGGCTGGCCACAAGTCCCTTGTTTCGCGGCTCTCGGCAGTAAAACGGCGTGCTTTCCAAAAAGCAGAACGCGACGTCTGGATGGGCGCGCTGCCTGTCTACCCGGACCCGTAAGTGGCCCCGGCACGCCGCAATTACAGACGATTCTCATTGCGCCAGTAACGGGAGCGTGACCGATGGTCGACGGCCGCCGTGATTAATGTCACGCTCACGCTGGGGCAGTGACCCTTTGTCGGGAGCGGACGGCTGTGTCCACACGGGAAGCGGTCCGAGACGGGCGGCGTGGAAGCGGCTTCCCGTCCCGCCGGACCTCGTGGCTGCGGCCGGAGTCGCTCCTGTGGCGGGGCCAGTCGGTGCGCGGCACCCGTGAGCCAGTGACCTTGCGTGACTTTTCTGGGCGAGCGCTAGCAACAAGTGCGACCGTGACGACACTGCGTCGGCTGGCTCGTTCTCGCAGACGGCGCGCCGTTGCGCAAAGGGCCGGCCGACGCGCGTCTTGGGCACCGGCGGCGAGACTGGGGATGCGCAACAACTTCCGCTCGACGACGTGTTCGCGGCGGGTGGGATCGCCAGCCGTCGGCTGCTGCTTTGTTCATTCGCAGGTGAACGTCACCGACGGCGGCGCTCGCGCCCTTCGCAGAGCTCGCAGACTTCCGCTACGCATCACGTCCTGCGAACGTCTGATTCATGGTCCGCTCGACCTTTGGTCGCCTCGATTCGCTGACACTCCGGAAGAGTTTGCAGCTGGCCAAATCATGGCCGGATCGAAGCTCGCCGCCTCCTTCCGTTTTTACGCGCATCCCAGAAACGGCCGCGCTTGCGGGCTTCTATCTCGGGCCATCGGCCAGCCGGAAGCCCGTCGTTGGAAGTATAAATTAATTTTTGCAGGGACGTACGCCATTTGCGACTTTACGTGAGCTTTAGGACATTTTAGAACGCGTTTCAGTCTTCTTCTTCCCGCGGGCCAGGGTCCGGACGAACGCGTTTTGCGAGACTCGTTTCTTTCACGTTCTTGGGGAGTTGACGCAGCCCGTGAAGCGATCACCATACTGTACGCTGGCCATCGGCGCATCGCCGGTGACGCCGGGTGGAGAAGCGGGTGCCTCCCCGCGAGCGTGCATCCCTCTGGCTTGGGCGTCGGGTCGTGTTCGAGCCAAAGTCGGGATCGTTTGCCGCAGCGTCTGTCGTCTGGTATTTTTCTCTTCCGTCTTTCCGGGAACCGAGTCGCGACGGATTGGGGGCGAGGGCCCTCATACGTGTGTTCTTGACGCTTGACGCGTTGCCAAAGGGGGTAACCCGGTTACCAGTTCGGAGCTGGAGGCGTCTCCGTCGTCGACTCGGGCCCGCCAAAATCTCGGGGAACAATGCTGTACTTTCCTTTAGACAGACAGACACAGACACACACGCACACAAACATACACGCGCGCGCGCGCATTGTTTTTTTTTTTTATCGTGTTGCCTTTTTTTTTACTGCGGTTTGGAAGACAGATGGCGCAGAGCCCTGCGGCGCGCCGGTCTTGCTCCATCGTTGTATTATATTGGGGACTTTGGAAGCTCGGGACTTTACGCAGTATTTCCTTCGGGCTGTTTTCAGGTGGGCGCGCGAATAAAGCGAAGGCTCCTCATGAGGCAGGCGCGACGGCACGCGACATGGCGGCTTTTCAAGAGCATCTACCTGAGATACTGTGCGGCCAACGTGCGGGACTTTCTTCCAGTGTTGTCAATTTAGCGGTTCTCCCGCTAAATTTAGCGGTTCTCTGAGTCGTCTAGCGGGAGAAATGGTCGTTTTGCGGACAGCAGGATTTTGAGCGGTTTTAAAGTCGTGCGTTTTTCTTGCGTTTTTTTTTTTTACAATTATGAATGTGTAAATAACTTAATTTCTGTGGTAAGTTATAGTCATGGGGACGACATTTTTTGCTCACTGGCAGCAAAAGTATTGTCGGTGAGAGCAACAGTTGCAACGCCATTGAGATACAGCGAGAAACCTCAAAACGTGCCTTCAACGGATTTGTGCGTGAATGTAGGGATTCGTTTTCCAAGTCTGCCAGATAAAATGGGCCCCAGTGAACTATGCGCGAAAATTCAGGGCAATAGGATTGTAAGCTTCGAGACCGGTTATTGAAAGCTCCAAGCGACGTTAGACGAGTCAGATATCCTGGGAAATAGAGCTTCTTCCAAAGTATGTGAATTTGGTCACCGAAGCTTTGAACTGCCACAAAATATTGCACTAACGATCGGAACGACGGAGTGTGTACGTCGGCAGGTATGGCAGACAACAGACCTGATAGCACCTGGTAACAGTAAGATCATGCAATGGACATCGTTCTGGGCATGGAAGCGACCTGCGTCGAACAACGTATACCTCCCTTCCACATTGTTCTTTTATTGATTGTACTGTTCTTAGACTAATTATAGCATTAAACTGTGCGCGCCTAAAATTTCGCGGTTTTCAGTGTTTTTTCGGGATTCCTACAGCGGGTTTTTCATTTTTGAGTTGGTAACACTGTCAATGCTCCGAAGTCAGAGGAGGGATAGCATGGCGAGCCATCGTCTCGTTTACTCGCGGCCCTGTTGTCGAAGGGGACCGTCTCTCAGCCTTTCCGCTTTTCATTTTCCGCCGTGGCACGCAGACAGCCTTTGTATGGGCCGGCGCACCGGCGCTCGTTGACCGGCGCACCCCACGCCGGTGTTGTGATAACCGTGCTCGGACGACTAAACCTGGGGCCCCGTGGCGGCGTTTTCTTGCTATACCCATTCTCTGTCTGGGTGTCTCTTTTTCCGCTGTCTCGACGTCCCCGGGCCGTCCTCGCGGGGGACGCATTGTCCGCCGTTTGCGAAGTGCCCATTGTGGCCGAGCCGCGTACTTTTTTGCTCGGAGCGGGCTCGAGTTGCACGGGCGTTCCGACAGTCCGCCTGAAGGGCCCCGCACAGCGCGCCGGGCCTTCCCCAAGTGGTATTTCAAAACCAATACTCAATAAAAAAAATTAATAAAAAAATCTTTTTTTTTTTTATGCCGTTATTGACTTTTGGGCACCCACTTCGATGCATCTCTATAAACCTTCCACAGCCAAGTTTTGATATATTTATTAATGGATTACTCGTCTCAGCGAACACGTCTAAAGTTGGTTTGTTAAGTGAGTTTTTTTTTGTTTTTGTTTTTTTCGGTTTAAAAACGGAAAAGATTGCTCGCATTAAAACAGAAAAAAAAAGGAAAACAGAAGAAAACTCGCGTACACATGGCCACGCACCGCCACCGGAAGTCTCTCTCTATATATATATTGAAATAATCATTTTTCAAGCCAAATAGCATTATGGTACGGTTTGAGCATGAGCATGTTTCACTGCGGCTTTACCAGCAGTGGATAAAAGACGCTTACTAAAGACGGGAATTCCCTGCCTTGAGTTGCTATGCTCGAAAGCCACTCCCCTCATTGCCAAGAGTTCTGATCTCGTTGTCTTTTTCGAATGCATTTTTGTTCTTTTTACAGCTTTGAGTATTTAAAATACCCAGTTATAAGACAAACTCACCTTTTGATTAGGCTTAAAGAAAACAACGGCGCCTTCCTTGGAAAAAAAGAAAAAGTGACATGATAGTTTCGACCGGTTTGCCAAAAACAAACCAGTTCGAACTGATCTATTAAAAAAAAATCGCTCAATAATTAAAACGTTTTAATGGAAGTCACCGTAAAGGAAGCGGCCGTGTGGTGGGGACTCCTTCCACGTCCAAAGAATCTCTTTTTTTTTTTTTTTTTGGACTAGAGGCGCGATCGTGTAAACCAGCATGGTTACCTGTTCCAAGCTGTATAAACGTGAAGTGTCTACCGTGAGCACTGCTCAGGGGTGGACCGCGCATACTGCTTCGAATCGAATAGCGGAGTGTCCCCGCTAGCTCCAACACGGCCAGAGAGAGAGAGAGAGATAGGTGTCGTGTACCCTTCATTTTAAGAAGTCTGGAGCGTCTACTTCCCCGCAAAGTTCTTGGGAGAGCCAATCGCTGCCATGGATGACGCAACGCTGTTCGACTCGAACTATACTCTTTTCACACTGTGCGCCTTTGCATTCCCGATGACGCAGGAGACAACTGCCGAGTCACTGCGCTGTGCACGCCAGCGCGGCGTGTTATATTCCGCCGACGACGGCTACTGCGTATGGCCAGGACCGACGAAGATGGGCGCGAGGAGCAGAAGGCAATCATTAAAACAAGCTATGATAAAAAAAAAAAAAACCTTGTAAGGTTTGTTTACGCTTGATCTGTGATTGGTTCTTGGGAGGTCGAAAAGTGTAACCTCTTTGGCTGTGGAGCGAAAAGAAGATGCTCGCGCTCACGCCCGGCGTTTGTTGAGCCGTCTGTGATCCCTGTCCGTGAGAGTTCGCCGAGTTCCGAAACCAAAATAAAACCATTTCAGCGGCTTTCGGGGCTCCTGGTTGCGAACCGCCCTCATTAGGGAGTGTTAGAATAGCGTACTCAAAGAACAGCGTCGTCTCCACTGCGCATGCGCCAAACGCTAACCACGTTTTGCGCTTTGCGCGCGCTATTTTAGCGTATGCTATTTTTCGGAAATTCCCTACGTACGCAAAGAGTCTTTGCGCTCCTCCAAGGGGGATTCGTAATGAGAATTTGGCTAAAGCCAAGACGAGCAGAGTTTAAAAAAAATGGCGGCTCTTATAGACAGCGGCTGTGGCCGCTTTGGCGGCGTCGTGAGCGCGACGTCGGCGACATCCTCGCGACTGCGATTTTCAATACGAAACGACATTGCACTCGGTTTGGAAAACCCAGTAAGATGGGCAACGATCACCGACAACTTGATGCTTGCGACGCGCGAACATTTCTCGGCGAAGGTACGGTGTGCGAAGGCAGTACACGAGACCATGTCTGTGCACGAGACCTGTCTTGCCGAGGCAACGCAGGCTGACAGGACCGGTCGACCGCTCGCGTCGCATTCTCATATTGAAACAAATCTTAAATGTTACCTCTAAACAAAAAAAAAAAGCTTGTTTTTTTTGTTTTTTTTTTATGCTACAACATTTCGTGTGTGAAATAAAAATTGGGACTGTCTTGGTGGCGTTGGAAGCGCGGAGATGCTTAGACTTTTGCGTTGCGGCGGAGAAACGCTATTCTAAAACTCTCTTGCGTATCGTGCGCTAACGCCAGCGCAAAATTTAGCGCTACCTTGCGCTACAATTGCGTACGTTATTCTAAAACTCCCTATTAGGCTTTCGTCGTCGTTCCGCGCGCCGCAGGCAGACAGGCCGAAGGACGGCACCCTGCTCGTCACTCCGACGTTTCCGCCGCCGTTTACGAACGCAAAGGAAGCCAACGTTCGCTGCGGAACTCTTACTGGCAATAATTTTGGGCTGAGTCGGCTATCGCCGCGATGCGGCGGCGTCGGTGCCGCCGCCGCGTTCGCCCTCTCTGAACGCGGAAGTGGCGAGGTGCCCAGACGTCGGTTCCCCTTCCTCGTCGGCCGGCCAGTCATCTCGTGTCCCGCATAAACACTGGCGCAGCCGGTGCACGTGTTTTGCGAGCACTGCTCTCCGCCGTGCGTCTGACGGCCGCGCAGACTAGCCGACGGTCGAGCCCCTCGCGCCGCCGCCGTTTCTTCGCAGCTCCTTGGCCGAGCCGACGCCGAGCCCGCGCCGATCACCCCGTGGCAGTACGAGCGCGCCGCCGTTTGCCGGGGGTTCTGCCGGCGCAGCGCGCGTCGCGACGCGACGGTGTCCGGCCATTCGGGCGAGCCTGCGTTTGTTTATTGATCTAGTTATCGCGGGCCTTCCGGGGGCTTAGGACAATTAAGATAGTGGAAGGTGGATTAGCAAACGCACTCCGAGCTAGTCGCAGCCGAGCGCGTAATGTGCCCCTCGCGACGAGCATATAGTCGAGAGATCCAGGCGAGATGAGGTCGAGACAACGGGCCCGGAAATAAGGAAGAAACGCGTACCGTCCGAGTTAAATGTCCTCTGACGAGGCGTTTATTCGTGCTGAGATCTTTCGAGGGGCTGCGGCCGCTGCAGCAGAGGCTACGCCCAGAATAATACGACGCTCAGTGCCCATTGTTTCGACCTTATCTCAGCTGCATCTCTCATATGCTCTGCTATTATATGCATGGACACGAGGCCCAGTTATGTTTTTAAAAACGCTCGTAAAAAGAAAGAAAAAAAAAACTGACCGGCGTAGTGAAAAAAAAAAAACACATATCACTTTAAAATTGGACATTTTTGCGCAAAATACCGGCGGTCGAGAACATCCTGCGTAGGGCTGTTTTTATTCGTGCCATGTCAGGTCCCTAAAGGCTGAAAGACCAGAGAATCTGACCGACTTGGCATTCACTTTTATAAAGCGGGTTATTTTTTTGTTTTTTTAAAGACAGTGAGTGTGCAGGCGAGCTGGTGATAGCTAGTCATGTCATATAACACCTGAGACTGGTGGAAGAATTTTTAAACTTTTTTAGTAGAAGGAACAGACACAGCTAGAAAGGGATGTTGAGACGTCCCTTTCTGTGTCTGTTCCTTCCACTAAAAAGGTTCCAATTACTTCCACCACAGTCTCAGGTGTTATATGACATGGTTTTTTTTTAATACTTTTAGTATTTTGTTTTACTTTACAAATGTCACGTAACCTCCTGTAGGCTTCGTGAAGCTCACACAACATTGGTTTGGCTCCGATAGCTCGTAGCGTATACGGTCCACCGTAAGGTAAAATGCAATTTGTTTTGTTGTTTTACACATGATAACTTTAGGGCTAAAGCACAGGGGCTAGTTTTTTGTTTTTTTTATTTCCTGAAAATGTGTTACGCTCAAGTGCAACACATAATTGAATTGGCGGATAATTATCTTTGATTTCCCCGCTAGATTTGGCAACGAAATGGTTCCTGCTAAACGTTTGGACTTATTTACTTACAAGAGCACGAGGTCCCTGCTTTGAAACGTTTTTCCGCAGAATGAGCGCTCGCTCTAAAAATACAGGTCTCAAAGCCAGGAGCGCGGGCGAGCTCGCGCTTATAGCTTTGGCTGTAGTGTCAGCTTAAGGGTAAACGAAGTATATACAAAGTCTCCTTTTTTTTTTAAAGCTAAACAGATTTGTTTAAAAAGAGCCATGAAAGCTACACTTATGCGTGAAAGCTACGCAAAAAGCGTAGCTTTCACGACTATTTCTAAACAAATCTGTTAAGCTTAAAAAAATGCTTTGTATAATAAAGTAAGACACAAAGGAAGAGTGCTGTTTCCGTTTCCTTGGCGCAGGCCAGTCGCAGCGCGGCGCTGGCCAATCGCTGCGGTCGGCGATCTGGACGAGTTTGTTTCCGTGCCCCAGGCAGACCGGCGCGTAACAGATACGGGCTTACCGTGAGCCCAAGAAGCAGGAAAAATTCCACCTCACATCCTGTGCACCTCTGCTTTATCGTAAAGATCAAGCACCCTCGTTTGTTTGTTTTTGTATATTTGTTTTGTTCGTGTTTTAGGAATGCCGATTTAGAGTAGCATATTAGCCAAGAATGAATCGTAAAATAGACCCTTTTCAAAAGTCCATCAGGCAACATTGGCAGTCCCGATTCCTTGCTCACGAAGCGCGCCATTGGATCCGAGTTCTCGCCGAACGCTGACGCAGCGCTCGTGCCCGATACGTGCTTAGAGTAACGTCACTGATCTTTATGTCTAATTGCTGAATCGCGTTTGACCAGCTCTGCCTATATGGATGGGAATGCGGCCACGGTCGGCCATCTTTCTGGTAGAGTTATAGTATATCTAGCCATCATAGTAATATGGCGGACAGCGCTATGGCGGCAGGCTGCCATAAAAATAATCGTGGGTCTAGTACACTGTACCGTGGGTCATATTTCGTGCTTGATTGAAGTTGTTCGACAACGCAGATTCTTGAAACCCGGCGTGTACGTTAGCCCCATCTTTAAGGACAAGGACCCGGCGAAAGTTCTACGAAAGCGCAGCACCAGCGGAAAGCAGCGCAGCTCGCATCGAAAGCAGACTCCATACCGGCGTCTGCTTTCGATGCTTCTTTGATGCGACTTTCGATGCGTGCTGTGTTGCTTTTCCCCGGTGCTGCGATTTCGTGAAACTTTCACCGGGTCCTCAAAGATCGGGCTGCCGTTCACGCCAGGTTTCAACAATATGTTTCGTCGAACAATTTCAATCAAGAACGAAATATCACCCACGGCTAGTTTTATGGCAGCCTGCCACCACAACTGCCACAACGCTCTCTGTCATGGATAGTGGCTGCACCAACTGTGCATTGGCTAGAGGTAATATAACTCTACCTAAAGATGGCCGCCAGTGGCCGCATTCGCGGAGCGGACAAACGCGATCCAGCAAATAGACATAGAGATCAGTGGAGTATACGTGATCAAGCAATGGCGGACAGGCGTTGGCGCGGACTTTCGAAAAAAGTGGCTATTGTTTCAAAAGTTTCACGAAGAAATAAGAAAAGTGCGAAAAACCAGGGAGTCGAACCAGGGGGATCGGTGGCCGAGTGGGCTAACGCGTCTCAGCTCGGAGCGTGGGACGTAAGCTTGGGCTGCAGTTCAGGAGGAACTCCAGAGCAAGATTACGTTCCACGCTCCTCCTGAACTCGATTCCCCCCGTTTCGATCTGGATGAGTTTCGTGCTGGCACGCGTTCGTGAAATCACTACTGCGTATAGTGCAAGTTGAAGACCCCAGGTTAGCGTTAGTACTGCACTGGCTAAATTTCTCATCTACACCTAAGAGACAAGTCACCCGTTGAGGCGTACTAGCATCAAGGCTGTCTAAACATACAAGTAACACTTTTTTTTTTTTTTTTCAGGGAGTCGATCGTTTATTATTTTGGTTCGGTTCATGTTCGGGTTCAGTAGCTTTGCATTTTGTTCAGGTTCGGGTTCGGTTCCGGTTCAGTGATGAATTCAAAAGAACTTTAAAAGCATACGCGGAACACGGTAACAGTTTGCTAAAACTCCCTATTATATGCTTGATTTTGGCTATGGTTTTGTTCCGGTTCGGTCAAAAATAACGGTTTTTCTTTGGTGTTCGGTTCGGGTTCGGGTTCGGTTCGACACCCTGCGAAAAACGCCAGAGCTGCGGATTTGAGGGCTGAGGTTAGACGGATGTTTCGCTCACTCCTTCGAAAACACCTGTCGCTGAAAATGCGTCGAGACGGAAGCGTGGCCGGTGACGTTTACACCCGAGCTCGTGAGTTAACGCCCATTCTTAAAAACTGCCGAAGCGGAAGGCTTGCGAGTAAAGAGGAAGGTCGTCTCACCCGTCTGTTTCCAACACGTGCCCGATTGTAACGCCGTTAGGGACGATTAAAGGTTAGGGAAAAACGTGGTGCTCTGTTGTAAGTCTTCGATCGTTTTCAAGGAGCGTCTGGAATTGCAATCTGCGGACGACGTCCACTCACGACTTTTACGTAAGCATACGGTCCGCGCTGTGACAGCGGGGCATCAGCTATACTCCGTTCACTGCTAAGCTGACATGGGTGAAAGCTACCTGCCGGTTCGGCAAGTCAATAGTCGGTTTTGCACCACGTGATCACGCTCTTTACGCATACTTTCTGGCGAAGAGCGGGGTCAGACAGTAAAAGCAAGCGACGGATGGGACTGACGGACACGCAGCCTCCATCGCCCTGTCAGCTTAGCGGAGAACGAAGTATATCAAGCGCCGGCTACCGCCGTGGATTGATCGTGCCGCAAGTGCTCGTATTGGTTGCCGGTGACACGTCGCCATTTTTGGCTCACGTGGAAACGCTCACGTTCCTGCTGTTACTGCAGTCGACTCGCCACCGTTTGCGCGGGCTCTATTGGTATCTTGTGGCTGCTAGTGGCGAAGTGCCGCCGACAACGAGCCGCATTTGCAATGAGGCCCTGCCTTTTCTTTTTTTGGAAAGGGGGGGGGGGGGGGCTTGAATGTATTTTATGATGCACCACCTTGGCGGTACTTCCATAGTCCATAGAATCGCTGTTGGAGCCATATCTGACGCTCGCTCTGCCCATTGAGTTCGGTCTACGTCGCCGTCTTGCGCAGACAACAAACATTCGCTATTGGTTACTTATCGTCACGTGTTTGTAGAACTGAAAGGGAAGCTCCCCGATAAAACTGAAATTATCTTTTTTTTTTTTTTTTACGCTAGGAAATGAATCCGGACGATCAAAAGAATGAGCGTGGGGTATGTAATAAAGGAAAGGGATTCCAAATAGACACATAGCTCAGAATTTCGCAAAAACGTTTCACGGCCTTGAATGGGCCCCTAAAAGGAAAAAAAGAAAAAGTTTTTTTTTTTTTTTTTACTTTTTAAACAGTTTAATTGGGACACGAATGTCGAAAAATAAATTTTACGCGAAAAAAAAAATTAGAGCAATAATGAGGTCGAGAGATTTATTTGAAATTCTGCGCGCAAAGTCCGTGACGTCACGGAATGGTCATTCGCTCAACGAGGTGGTAAATCACTCTTTCGACCTCATCGTGAAGGCGAAGCCGATCCACCTCTCCTCCACGCGCCCGAAATGCCCAGAGAGAAATCAAGTGGAGAGGAGGTGACTACCGACTAAATCGCGTCTCGCGCCGTCAATATTACTCTAATTTTTTATTTTTTTTTCACGTAAAATATTTTTTTAGCACACGTATCCCAATTAGACCGTTTAAAAAAAATCATTTTTCTTTTTGGGGCATTTTAAGGGAGAACGGACTCTTACGATGTCACCGGGTAAGTGCACGGTGTCGTCGCCCATGTATGTATGTATGCTCAACAAGAAATGGCTCTGTCGTTTTTCGCGCATCGTGCGCACGTCTTCCATGCACACGCTGACCTGATCTGCTTGCACCAGGGAGAAGAGGAAGTTCGGGAATGTTTCCCCGCGGGAAAGTGCTAAGAGGCTCACCATGCATTGTTATATATAACGGCTGCGCGAAATCTTCGAGAATCAGCGTAACGGCAGCGTCAGATTCTTTTTTTTTTTTCATTTTATTATCCCGTTGTGCAGGGCATTAGCCTTCGCCTGACGCAACGCCTCTTTTATTCCGAGGGTATAGAAAAACTGCTGGGGGGGGGGGGGGTAGGAGGGGAGGGGACGTAACAAACGCAGTCAGACAATATAACACCTGGACAAAGCTCTGTCGGTCGCGTTGCTCTTCGTTCCTTGCGTCTGCACGCCGGAATATTTACTTCTCTAAAGAAAGACGTACGTACGTATTCGTATACCTACCCCAGATGGTAAGCTCCGTACGATAATATAATATATATATATATATATATATATATATATATTTATAATGTGTAAATCGCGATACAAATTACATCTGGTTCGTCAATTGGAACCCGAACTGTTTAGCTAGCGACAGACCCACACCATTTATCACATTGCCTGCTAATAATGGGAACCCATGAACTGGGCGTTTAGCACGGTTAGCACTTTATAGCAACAGATTGCGTGCTTCACTCAGCGAATTCTCACAACCAACTGTATTTTCAAACCACATAAGAACGCCTCGTAGGTGACTCGGTTATACCTCAGCTGCACTGCTTGCGAACGGACACGTCTGTCCGCTGTTGGTTGGCGACACCGCAACGCGCGATACAGACTGCCCTAGGGCTGTTGCTGTCGTGTCGGCGCTTGGTCGAAGCTTCGTCTAGACTCTAGTGGGACTTTGCTAAGTCCATCGTTCGTTCCTTGCCACTGTAAGCTCATGCAGCGCATCGTGGAAACGTACGCTCTTCAGCGTCACCCCTGGCGCGAAGACTACACGTGTAGGGTGCTGGAACTGTCCAAGTGCACGATGGACCCTTTCTGCAGCAGTTCAAATGGATCCCTTTCAAAGGAGCGTTGGCCCAAGTGGTGCGCGTGCTCTCTTGGCCGGGCTGCGTTTTTGACGCCCTGGCTATGGGGTGCTAGAAGGGGAGGTGTGTCGATTGCGCGGGCTAGGTGGTCCCGCGATTCATGCCTATTCGCCTCGAAAGCAAACCATGTCGCCGCCGTGTGGCCGAAATTGTAAACATCCACCAGTGTGGATACCGCGGCGTCGTCTTCTTGCGGGCGCACGTTAAGAAGCATGGATTTGGACGACGAAAGCCTGTTTCCGGCTGAGCTGCACCCTCCTTATTAAATCCTTGTTGTTTTTGTTGTTTCTTCTTGCTAAGAGTTGGATTGTATCGTTACGGTGGCTAGAAGGGGACGTGTCAGAATTGCACAGCTTGCTCCGTGTGCGGCGGCGCGCTAGTGTATCATGACGACGATAGATGGGGCGCTCATCGACTCTGAGATGGTAACGTGCTGACAGCCGCCTGCATCATTTAGCATTCTCTGGGAAACAAGCGCCAAGAAGAGAATAACAATATCATCGAGTGTGTTCGTCTGGATATACACAACTTGCACACCGGTCTCTGTAATGGGAGACTTTGATGTCCACCTGGTGGAATTGAATGGATGGGAAGATAATAACGGCAGGATGATGAAACAGTTGGCGGAGGACCTCGAACGACAGCACACTTGGACTGTGCGAGACCGCCGGACGTGCATAGACTATACGCTTGCGTCAGAAAGTCGTGGGACCAGTGGCGTAGGAAGGGGGGGGGGGCTACGCCCCGGGTACCAAGCGTCCCAGTCACGTGGGGGGAGGGGGGTTGCCGCCTCCAGCAGCCCCCCCCCCCGCGTTCCTAGTCAGTTGCGATCTCTGGCAGTAAAGGGGAGGGGGGGAGGGGGGTGTCTACGAAAGACATAAGGGCCCCGGGTGCCGGATGGCCTATAGCTACGCCACTGCTTGGGACCAATCTTCAAAAGGGGGTCGTGGACGAAGAGAGGGAGTGGAGTTTCAGCAGCGATCACAGCAGCATTTTCCTGCTTTTCGGCACTGTTCGAGGAACTCCGAGTCGTTCACAGCGCAAAGTTGTAACCCAACCACGCGAAGACGACATCTTCACTGTCATCCAAACTTTTGACGGGAGCACTCGACGTGAGCGCGCACTAAGCTACCACGACTTTGCAATGAAGCTGAGAACCATTATCGCTAATCACTCCACCGTCAAGAGCGCACGAGGAAACCGAAAACTTGTCTCATGGTGGGATGTTGAAATTAAGAGGTCCATCCAAGTACGACAAGGAGCTAATCGGTGACATAGACAAGCATTGAATACTCTTGATAGAATCCTGTGACCTTGCAACTATGGGATGATTATTGCAAGTGCAAGTTAGAAACGCAAGACACTGTGGAAGCAAAACTACAAGCCCATGACTGCAAGGTGATGGCAGACATCAAAGATAGAGGCAAAAAGGCCGTGGAAAAGTTCTGGAAATATTTGGGATATTTGGCTGGCAAGGACAGTACTCCAGAACTGCTAGATTACGTTTGTGGGTATCCAGTTCAGAATATCAGAGAACTCCTTGAGAAACAGCTCTACATTCTGTTTAAAGCTGCGGATGTAGAAATTCCCTAAAAAAAACTGGAAAACTCAGCCGGATCATAGAGGACTTCCCGTCGTCAGCATCTACAGATGAATTTTAAGATTAGTGGGGCAGGTGCATGTAAACCGCGCACTGGCGCGGTTGAACGGCAGCACTTCTCAGGGCTTATGGTACGTTTACACTTGCGGATCCACTAGCGAACCCGCCCAGCTTTTGCCGCTGGGGCGAAACGCTGCAGGCGGAAAACGTGGCGGCGAGCCGTTTCTGCCGCCGAACGCGGCGTTTTGCTGACCGGAAGTGACATTCTTGCGCAGCGCGATGCGGCCTACGTCACGAGTATACGCGTTCTTCCTGTTTGTTTTTGGCAATGGCGTCGACGGCATCGAAGACATCCAGCATCGCTAGCATGGAGAAGCGTCGCTGGCGTTCGAGCGAAGACTAGGAAGGAGGCAGCTTGCGTGTCCCGTCCTTTCGCGGTCTTGTAAGCACGGGCGAACCCACCACCACCGACAGCGACGCTGCTTTTTCGGCTCTGGAAATAGGGTGGGCAACAGGCTCCTCACTGAGGCCCGAGGTGCCGCCTCGCGTACCCGCCTATATCGACGAAAGTACGACATTTACGTGACTGACACACTATGCAGTTGCGTGTGCTGAAGTGGAAGAAACTATACACCACTTGCTTCTTGAGTGTCCGGCACTTGCGCGGGCAGCAGACCTCGGCACTCGCATCGAGCAAGCCCTCGGGTTTTCCGAGGAGAACACGTATGTGCAGTGTTCGAAGCGGAGACTCGAGGCCTGGTGGGCAATACATTGTTGAAACTCAACAAATGAATACACTCTGCTTTCTGGCATGTCTTTTTTTTTTTTTTTGCGTGTTTTTTTAGTAGACGCCCGATTCAAAGGGAAGTGCCGCATAAATTCATACATACCTACATACAGATGCCAACTGCAGACGCCGCGCCAGGAAAGGCTCGTTGGCGTCGCTAGAAGTGCTCGTTTGTTGTGCTCTTCCTGGAAAGATTGCCCCATGCGTCCAGACTCCCGCGAAGGCAAAACGGCAAACACTGCTTTGCTCCCGGATACACCATGGAGTACCTTTCTGCGAGAAAGAACGAGAAGAATCAACATACTAGTTTAACTTTCAATGGTATTTTAAGGAGCGCATATCGCACGCGATACTTACTCGCGGAGCAAGAAAGCAGCCCAGTAGCAGCGGACGCGAACGGACGACGCATCGCAGTGTCGACAGCAGCTCCACCGCTGCATCCTAACCGGCTGCTCCTTAATTCTCTCGCGTGCCGATTCCGGCACCTCCCCTTCTAGCCACCGTAGCACCGTAGTATCGCTTCACATGCGTGGACATCGCAAAGCGAGAAATATTAAGTCGGTTGTTTTTATAATCTTAAAGCTGTGGAGAATCGCGAGCCCTACACATTCTTGTTGTTTCGCACAAGCCATAGCTTCCATAAAATAATGAATGTTGTTTGGAGGTGGGGGTCGATTAAAAAATTAACCCGACTGATCGCTACCCTTCAATTGACTAATCAATAGATTCATCCAGACATATTATATGAAAAGCGATAAAACTACACTTTTTTTAAAAACTATTTTCACTACAGGCGTGTCATAAATGGTCTAGAGCAATCTGAAACTTGACGTTGCCACGCCTACAGAAATAAACACGGGAAGTGCTTTTAGAAGTGAAGTCGTTTAAATCTAATTTTTTATCATGATCACTTTCGATGACAGTTAAAAGAATGCTAAGTGCCTTGACTGTGGAAGCATAGATCGTAAAAGAAATAAAGACGTCAGAAATAATGAAGTAGGAATTTTTTTTACTTTTTTCTTCAGCTCAAGATTACGATTAAACGGCTAAATCGTTTAATCGCTATTAAAGCGTTAGTTGAACAATCTGCAGGTTAATCGATTAATTGCCCAGTTCTAATATGCGTGAAGATAGGGTGTAGGGTTATCGGAGTCTGGTGGGAGTTGTTAGCCCTCATCTGTAAGAGTGCCGCTGCGGCCGGTGCTGCCCGTTTTGTGGTGTGGGTTGTTTGTTTGAAACGCAAAAAACAATATACTATGCTAGAAAGAAGAAGAAAATATATTCAGCCCAATATTCAGAATATTACCTTCTTGCTATCCGCTGCCCTCCCCATGAACATCCAAGTGCAGTGAACCCATACTCAAGAAGAGCGTCTACTAACACGCACGCTGTTGCGTTGCACGCTTACATTAGTTTTTGTTAGTTTAATCCACTCGCGACAGATTTATTAGAACAAGTTGGTCCACTTGCCTCGGTTGTCGTGCCAGCGAACAGTTTGCTAATCGTAACTAGACCTCACCGCCACGACACAGTAAAAGGAAACATTGGCTGCAGCGGCAATCACTTGCTTACTCGTACAGGCCAGCGAAAACACGAGAATTTCTAATAAGCACCAGCGCCAACCTCTCTCAGTGCACAACGTTTATATTTCCGTAAAAACTAGGAGCTGTGCGAAAAAAAAAAAAATGCGTGGAACTTGTGATTTGACACAGTATACAATAGGTATTATGTATGAAGTATCCGGCTTGGGATTCTTCATTTTGGGGAATTTCCACGCTGGTTAAACGATGCAGCGTCTTAAAAAAAAAAAAAAAAGAAACGAGTAGGTATACATAAAAAGGGCAGTTGACCCGGAAAGAGGCATTCGTCTTGGGGATGTAGGCTTTCCAACGTGCGTCTTGATGAGACGATGCATCCACACGTCGAAATTTAAACAATCGCTCGCGCGAGCGATTGTTGAAATTTCGGCCGTACGCTAGTAGCACAAATTCATGTTCACATAAGCATAAAACAGTATACCGCACCATTTTTCGCTAAAATTGTTTTCCCAACGATACCATACGGCCAAATAAACGCAAACATCTACAGCATCTCGCGCGCGGCGGCCACTGTTCACACTACGATGATGACGATAGCGCGACAGTGCTTGGACAGTATAGCGTCCACCTCTAGGTCGATATCGAGGTCAATAAAGCGCGACATAATCGATATAGGAAAATACAGGGAGTGTGCAGGCGAGCTGCGTAATCGGTATGTTGTACGTAGGGCTGCCTTGTACTCCAGGGCTGGAAAATAAGAATAACAGAAATGGGTATAGATTGGGCATTTTATCCCGTTCAGCCGTAAACGGGAACACGGCCCCTTATATTCTCTATATTTTTCTACCCGCGCCGTTTTATTTAGAACCCGATTTCCCAAGAATACACTTCGCCGTTGTGGCGCTGCTGCCGGTATGGTACCACGCATGGTGATCGGGAGACGCGAAGCATGAAACGTGGGAACGGCTGCTGCAGGAGAAGATCGCCACACCTGCCCTGCCCGTCACACTCTGTACGACTTTCTAAGGGTCCGAATCGTCGACAGGAAGGCGCAGATCTTCGCAGGGGAAAAGCGATGTCGCCCTCGTCGCGAGGATGGCCGCCTCGTCACGAGACTGTTGAACCGGGAACGCTGCAGTCCGTCATTGTCAGTTCGTCACCTGCGCTGTCTGGCCAACCGTCTGGCGCGAGCATTCCAGACGTTTGCGCATCTACATCGCGGCGTCGAATGCCGACGGGGCGGTTACCGCGCTGTTTTTTCTTTCTTCGCAGGTTTTCTCGGCGAAAATAATTTCCTCCGTACGTGCGCTTCCCGCAGCCCTGGAGTTGGAGCTCGTCTCGGGATCAGGTCGGGGTTCCTTTGAGCCGCCATTCAATTAGCGGCCCCAAAGGGTTCGGTCGGCCATCCGTGACGTTCACAAATGTTTTGCTCTTTTCTGTCTGGCGTGAAAGAAACAGTCAAAACAACTCGCGTCCCGGTGAGAAAGGCCGGCGCGTTCTTCTCTTCTTCTTCCGGACGGTCCCAACTTCGTAGTTTTGTTCTCGGAAGCGAGACGCATGTCCAAGGACGGTGGCTAGAGGTGGAGGTGCGGAGGCATCGCACGATGGCGTGCTTAGGCGGTAAAAGCTTTCAGGCTAAAACTAGAGGTTAGCGAAGCACATAAACGGAACGAAAACTCGTTTCTACCGAATTCTGGTCCAAAGCCTTTGAGCTTCACAACGTCTTGGAAATCGATTGGATGGGGTTCGAAGGCGAAAGCGTCGGCGTTTTCTGAGTGTTGCTTCTACGATTAGTGATTTAATGCACCTTTTTGCTAAACTTTCACAAGCAGCAAAGAGCACGACACGAGGGTTGACACTCGTGGCATGTTAACATACGCACCGTTAAGACTCGTGGCATGTTGACACACGCACTAGACGCCAGTCAGTGCGTGCAGCGCTGGCGTTTGCGGCGTAACGTTCTAGCCCTGAATAGTGGCTTGCACGCGCGTTTGATTTTCAAGACCGCTCACAGCTCGGCGCTGCGTTACGCCGCCTAACTTTAGTCTCAGGAGCAGACGGCATGCACGCGAGGTGTGCTTGCACGCGCAGTGCTCCAGCGAGTGTCCGCGTGCAAAAACCTCAAATACAATCGGCATTTTGCACGCGCGTTTTGATTTTTCAATTGTTTTATACAGATAAAACGAGCGCGTGCAGCGAGCACTCACGTCCCCAGCGTTCTCTGGGGTGCTTATGTAATTTGACGAACTGCATCCAAAAATCCGTGCATATGTGACACCGGTGCAACGTTGCGTTGTGGTACCTCTTTTGCCATAGAGATGAGGTGGCTTGGGTTCGGTTTCAATCGCCCCGTTTACAAAGGCGCTATCGGGGAAAAATGAAATACGAACAGAGGAGCGCGTGGCTCGCGGTACAGGCTTCTTCCAAATCTGCCTTCGTAGTCCTGTTTTCATGCGCACCAAACTCTGGCACGTCAAAACACCCCCCTCCCCCCCCTTCAAAAAAAAATAAAAAGTGTTTTAGCATTTTATTTGTATTAGTGGGTAACGCCTACATTTTAATATAAATTTAAGGAAACCCACATATTTAAAAGTGAAAGGACTGTATTTGATCGTAACGGGAATTCGTGAAGTAAGGTTGGCCACTCGAAACCGAAACTGTGGGCAAGGGAGTTCCCAGGATGCTTTGCAGGGCACTCTGCCGCTAGGATCACTTCGATTTTGCAAGATGTCTGTTGTAAACAATCCGTTCACGCACACCTAGAGCCACTAAAGTGAGCTACGCTTAAGGTATCGACACTCTCTTCCCCGGTATTGCGGGCACCGCCATCTTGGTGCTTAGTACAGAGCAGACACAACTTCCGATCGTCATGATTCAAAAGTGCGACTTCCACAGCATTAGATTCGGTGTTAGGAAGCTCATGTAATATATCGCTTTGCTCCGTCACAATTTGTTTAAACATTTGTGGAGGACGGAAAATCGTTTTCTATGATTTCAGATAAAGCTTCAGATAACTGGCAACCATGATTTTAAGCCACAAGATTGGTAAGTGTTGTTATTCTGAAGCGTAGCTTATTTAGTGCACTCTAAAAACGCCCGTGCGTCTACTTTCCGACACAACACTCGGAGAGCCAATCACCGCAACTTACGGAGGCACCTCAGCGATTGACGATGCCGAAACATATGTTTAGACGGAAAAACGCAGTCTAAGTTGTGACATTCAAGCGATGCAAAACGTCACGCTTGTGTTGCTTAATATTACAAATCAGACTGCGCTTTCTTCTTTTTTTTTTTTTTTACAGCGGTGTTGTTAAGCGTTAGGTCCCCCAGGATCGTGTCCACCAGCAGAAAAAAATGATGACAGCGAACTCTGGACAGCTACCGCCATCTCTGAGCGGCGGCGGCAACCAGACAATTGGTTGCCGCCGTCGCTCATAGATGGCAGCAAGCTTTCTTCGGAGGCAGAAGAACGGGAGCGGAACGAGCGGCGATGCGCGCAGCAGCGCGAATGGTTCCGCAACCGCCGCGAGGCCGCTGTCGGCTTAAGTTCCACTGCGTCGAGCGCTTCAGATTCCTTGCAAACGAAGAGCAGATCGCTCGCCTGGAAAGCCACCGTCGAGAACAGAGCTACAGCTCCGCTGCTCTTCCTTCTTCACCAGAGTGGAAAAGCTGAAAGTTTTCTTATTAAAAAATTCTAAGGTTGTTTCGTTTTTACTAAACATATGCTTTGGCATCGTCATTCGCTGAGCTGCCTCCGTAAGTTGCGGTGATTGGCTCTCCGAGTGTTGTGCGGGAAAGTAGACGCGCGGGCTTTTTTAGAATGTCGGTCTAAGCACACCTGTTCACGACTACGCGCGACCTGTAGGGGCCACCACCATCGGGCAGATATGGCGGTCTTAAGCCTGATTCACATGGTGCGATTTTACTTGCAATTTCGCAGTTGCGGCGTCACTCATGCGTAAAAAATGTGCCTGGGGAAAGCTGTCGTGCCCGACATCGCAGCTGCGTATTCGCAAGCAAAATCGCCCCATGTGAATCGAACTTTAGACAGGTCGTGCCGTGCCATGTGCCAGCTCAACGCACAACGCTCGGGTTTCAGCAGGCAAGCATCGAACTTCAAAATGGTTTGCCCCGTTCTTGACTCACTAAGTTTCAAACCTGCGGTGATGTGTCGGCGTAAGCGAGCTCCCAGACGCTCGACCTTGTTCGGCGAAGCGATGGAAGGTCTGCGGTGCTGATGAACGTTGATAAACGCACAATGTCTGGTTCACGCGGTATAGCGTAGGTTGCGTTCAGAGTGACTTGGGCAACACGCTGATACGACAGTAACAACAGCGCCGGGACAACTGTTCTATCGCGTCAGCCGCCGACAACATGGAATCACGGAAGTCACAAGGGACGAGCAGAAATCGTGAAAGTACCCGTTGCGATTTCCACTTTTTCGTCTCATCGCGCATGCCCAGAAAGGCGAGTTTTATTAGGGCGGCTATCTGAATGTCAGCTCTACGGCGTTTCCACGCGGTGTGCTATACTCCGTTCACCCCTAAGCTGAGACTGCGGTGGAAGCTACGTCCTCATTGGACCAGTCCTACGCCTCTCTTTGGCCACGTCATCACGCTCCCGCCCACACCCACGCGCAGAGGACCGGGTCGGGTGATGAAAGGGAGGTGGCTGATTGGTCCGGCGTGGGCTGAACAGACTATATAGTAATAACATTGATGTAAAGGCCTAATAAGCGATCGGATTTTTACTGTCTATACCAAAGGTGGCCAGGCTGACCCGGCCTTAGAGCCGCAAACAAAACCACGAAACTTCCAAGAGCCGCGGGGGCCAAACTTTTGTCCAGAGCAGTAAACGAAACTCGAGCTACTTTCAATCCATCCGCGTCAAAAGCAGTCGAACTGTACGTAAGGTACGTAGCAGTCGCACAAGACTACCAAACCGCAACCTGTCTTTCGATTTGAAACGCGTGCCATATTTCTCTTTTTGGGAAAGTGGGGGGGGGTATAGGGGAGGGAGCCGCGAGCCGCACTTTACGAAGAGCCGCAGGTTGGCCTCCCTGGTCTATACTTTCTGTCGATGCGGCAACAATGATCTGTACGGACATTTCTCGGTGGTTATGAAGAAATACTCAAAACCAGGCGTTCTATACATTGCTCGCTTTTGAGCCGTTTTTTTTTTCTTTGGTTTTCAGTAGACTTTTTTTTTTTTTTTTAGATGAGTCCTGCGCACGTTCAAGCTGCTTCTCACATGGCGTCCAATGCCCCAAATTTACTTTTTTTTTTTTTACGATTTTGCTTTTGTTTGTTGTTGACCCCGACCCCCGACATGCGTCATTAGGGAGTTGTAGATCGTTTTCGCCGTCTCGCAATTCTTCCGCAACCCGCTACGGTACCCGGAACTCTACAATCAAGGCCATGGGCGCGCAGGCGCAGTGGCGGCTTCTACGTTGCGGAGGGCTTAGCGGAGGGGGAAACGCGGTATACGAAAACTCCCTATTATGGTGATAACTTTTTTGGGCACGCTATCAGGCGCGATCAGGCATAGAAAAGAGCTTTGTCACGGCGCTTTTCTTGAGGTCCGTGTCCTGTGTAACGGCGTCGTAGTACATTTGCTGCGGGGGCTGTTTCTATCCGTGGAAAATAATCCCTACATAATGGGCGGTCTTCCTCGTGTACTAAGCGCGTCACGCTGTAGTTAACACGATAGAAATGATATCGGAATTTTCATGTTTTTCTTTCTCTCTCTCAAATGAAATGCTGTCGTTAAAAATACTCCATTACACTCGAAGAAACCTGGGGCGTCCGCTCTCCCGCAGAGCCTCTGTAGGATCAATCGCTGTAATCGACGGGGGCGCTCGGCGAAAAACGGGGCTGGTATAATATGCTTACCCCCCCCCCCCCCCCCCCAAAAAAAAAAAAAAAAGCGTTTTGCTTAATGGTATTGAGCCATAGAAGTAATATGATAAGCTCGAGGGAAAGATCCCATGCATTGCTGCCACTTCGGTATACGGCTGTGCATAGACGCGGACATCGGTGGTCCCCTAAAGAAGCAGCCAAACATGACTCGTAAGGTCTGTATCCAGCTCTTTTCCAGCTTACTTTGCAAGAAAAAACACCGGCATTGCGTGCCTTGTATAGACCTTTTTCGCATAACCTCAAACCAGCCAGCAACTGACGTACCCTCGACCTGGTGCATTTTTGGATTGCCCGCTGACATAGGGTATGCAACCGCCAAGGGTGGGCGAAAAGGCTTAAAAACGGGCGCCGTGCATGAGTTAGTTCCGAGTGCTCCTTTTTACCGTGCTGCAATTTCCGAAAATCTACGGTTGTCTGGCTACCACTGCGTAATCGTCGGATGGATAAATAATTAAAAAAAAACATAAGAACAATAGCAGAAAGTGCATGAGCACAAGAAGCTCCAGCGCGAGTGTGGCTGCAATGTTATCGAGCTTCGCATTTTCGCCAAGAATCTTTATTTATGAAGTTAGTCGATTGCGAGCATGAATCGCGAGAGATTCGTATCAGACTCAACGTCACGTTTAAGCTCACGACCTCTTCGTCTACGACAAAAAGACCGATTTTAATTCCCGGTGCAGGTGGTCCAATTAGGTTATCACTGCAAGCCCCATGGTATGTGAAAGGAATGAAAAAGTCTACATGCCACCACTCAAGATGGAGCTATCAAATGCCGAGAGCTTACCTGCATAGACTACATTAAACTGCTCAAATATTCTTCGCTGTGGAAACTCAATCAAAACACCCCACTGTCTTCGTCCTCGTTCTCTCGAGGAGGCAAGGTTACAGTGGCAAGGTGATGGCCTGTGAGTAGCCAGCTGGATTCAACCGGATAAGCTCCAACCAAGTTATTTCAGCCCACCATAGCCAAGTCTAGCTAAGTTCCCCCATACCCACACCGTTGCCTACTGAGATAGCTGTACTGCCAGAACTAGCCGGTATTTCTTTTGCTAAGCCGCTAGACGGCGTCGTCGGTGCCGCAATTCTCAAGATGGCGGCGCCGTTAAAGAAAAGGTCTATAGAAAGAGATAGAGCTGTCAAGCGCTCGAGCAACTTCAACTCGTCGCGGCGAAAACGAACCCGCCTAACCTTTCGGCTGCTCTTCTTTCTCCGCTTTTCTCTCTCTCTCTTTCTCGTTCATTCTCTGAGGACGACCGATGTCGGCGCTTAGGATTTGCTGGCGCGCGTTCTGCTCCCGTCCTGCACTGAGCGCGGTGAAACATGATGCTCGGTGCCGCAGCGCAGACTGGCTGGTTTTATTCGGTCTCAACATCCTTCGCCGCACTTCCTCGGTCGATATCAGCGATTGGCTCTCGCAAGTGCGTCGCAGGAGAGCCCAGATTTTTTCTGGTGGAGCCAGTGACACGTTCAGAAACGGAGCCGGGCGTGGCGAGTCTGAAGCATTTGATTATAGCTCCGCAGCTAATCAGATTTCGGCGTCGAGCGATAAGAATGCCCAAGAACGAATCGGGAATAAGGAAGCGCGATCATAAGAAAGAGCCTTTCCCTGCGTTTCTTCAGCTGTCGGTTGAGCAGGATAGGAATTGCTACTTCTCAATACGCTGTGTGAGCTGAACGCAGCGGATGCGGCGGAAACCGTTTTGCCCAACTGGTGTCGCCCATAAAACGAGGTCCATCTGGAGGTTCGTCGGAATACGCGACATCTCAACGCGGGAGCAAGGCGAGTGTTCATCTTGAAAGCAACCACCCGAACTTGGGGCAGACACACGTGCGTTCCGGCACCGTTTTGCCGATGGTTTCAGTCTTTTAACAAAAGATGTATTACACTGTAAAAAAAAAAAAAAGTTGTGTAAAAAAACAGAAATTGTCTGGCAGCTGGCCTGGCAGAAAATTTCTGTAAAGCTCTGTTCTCTGTTTTTAATTTTTCTGTTATTTAACATACTTTTTCTGTAAAATAACAAGTTCCCGCGAAAGAAACATGGCGGCTGGCAAGCGTAAGGGGAGCAATACGAGTAAGGCCGAGCGAGCTGGACAGCTTTTCGCTAAAATACGATTCTGAAGTGCGTATACCCGAATTCGCTGTCTTCCGTACGCATTAAAACACTCCAAAACGCGTCTCGAAGCACCGGCACCACCTATTACGAGTAGGGGCGACAATGTGAGTGGGGGATTCGCGGGGTTTGTCCGTGACTGCTTCCGCGTGGCCGACTGGTTTTGCTTCTCGGCCAGAAGACATTCAAAGAAGGAATCGCACAGCGACAAACGGAATGCCGTCTTCATTGAACACACTATCTGCTTGCAATGCTTGCCGTAAGTGATCCGGCGTTTGCGGTTGACAGCGGCGAGGCGAGGCAATTCAAGCCGCGCCGATTCCCATCGTTCAACGCTCCTGCTCCCCTGTTAGCATTCGTTATCCACTTTCAAGTCCCTGGTAATCCGCACTGCGTCTGTGCACACACTTCGCGCTATTCAGCGCACGGAACACGGATTCAGTTGGCGGCACAATTATCACGATTGTTATCGAACTGAGAGGTAGAGACGTAGGGAGGGAGGCCAGTGGACCGCAGACCAGCTGGACCAGCTGTTCCTAATTCAATAGATACATGGCTGCCCAACACTTCCCTTCTTGAATTAGGTGGCAGCTTGCGCCAACTAGAAAGTATAGTAGTGACCGCCAGATGGCGCTACATTTTTTTTCTTTCAGATTTTACGGAACAACCACTCATATCAATTGCTCATACACACCAACTGCTCATACACACACCACGAACACCAACCAATACCGAACACTGTTACAGCCACATATATATCAGCAGTATCAAGGCACTAACAACTCCAACACAACACCTCCGCGACTCTCTACTCTAACCACCCTACCGACCCGATTCGTATATATGCCCCATTTTCTGACAATGATTAGGGGGAATCGGATGCTGAGTGGGCTAACGCGTCTCAGCTCGGAGCTTGGAGCGAAAGCTTTCGCTGGGAACCTCCTGGGCTCGATCCCCACCGCCCCCGCCCGTTTCGATCTGGATGCATGACTTGCGTACCGGCACGCGTTCGTGTAATCACTACTGCGTGATGCGCGTTAAAAACCCCAGGTTAGCGGTTGTACTGCACTGGCTAAATTTCTCATCTACAGCTAAGAGACCGGTCACCTGTTGAGGCGTGCCAACATCAAGGCTGTATAAACATACAAAGCAAGACATTTACAATGATTAGGCAAGTGAGTGCCGCTATTTACTAGATGAATACAAAGAGTATTTGCAAGTATTATTGGTATACAAGTCCTCTGTGCATTTAAATTGGCAGGCTAGACACCTGGCGCTTCGAAGGGCAACATTATATGAACGTAATCGGCTAAATTAACACCGCATGGCATGCTCCCGATCCGTTTCGGTTTCAGATTCACGCAGTGCAGTGATGGAAGTGCTGCGCCATTTGCACCAAATTGCACCTTGAGCGAAAGTCTGCTACATCTTGCGCCAAAGTGCCATTTTGGCTAAGAATTGCGCCACACCTGCGCCGAGGTGGGCAAACAATTTGATATATATATATTTTTATTGGTTGACTTTAATATTTAAAAAAGCAGAAAGAAAGAAAAACGGTAGAAATATGTATTTCACAGCGTCTCTACTTACCGTATACGGTGTTTCATCTAATGTCAGAGCACAGTCGAAGGCTCGAACATATACAACGCGAACACACAGTAAAAGCGCAAGTCACGGGGCATTCGCTGCATTTGATTGGTTTAATCGACGAAAGGACGCGTACAGTAAGATGGTCGGATGCCTCGATGTCGCGCTTTGACCTTATTTGGTCAATCCCATCGGCTCGTAGCGTCGGCTGCCCTTTAAATTAAGGAGAAACAAAGTTTCAAGATTGCTCGACCACCGCATTGGCCGGTTGATGCGCTAACGGCTTGATCACCGACATCTTCTAAAATTTTAGACGATGTCGGCGATGTCAGGAGCCAAAAGTGGTGACAAAACGTTGCAAAACACACAGTAGGATGGCGGCTACTGCGATAAGACAGAACCAGGCTCCTGTACTCCTGGTGACATCAGTTGAATATTATTTATGTCTGCCGTATGACTCCATGGCACCTCTCCAGAGCACACACGCATCGAGCTTCACTGCCTTGCACCGGAGTGTTCGGAGTAGCTGCTGACATGGGTGAGCGTCTGGTTTAGCACGATATAGGGGGTATTCACTGGCCGCCATATTTGAGGTCACTGTTTAGAGCGCATGCTCAGAACGAGCTCGCATTACTAGGCTGCCAAGACCGGCAATCTTGATGGTGCGGGGTGCACGTTGCAAAAGAACTGTGGAAGCTTGCCATCAGCACGTGCTCAGCATTAGCGCACACAGATATGGCCGCCAGTGAATACGCCCTATACATGTAAATTATGCTCAGTACTATTGCAGGTCCACATTCTTTGATCTCGATTATATGATCTTCTTCTCAAATGCTGCGTCGAGAAAGGAAAAAAAAAACAAAAACGCGGTGCTTCATTTTGATAAATGTAAGCGCAAGAGTAGGTTTTCATAATATTTGTGAGTGGCTGCTCTTTCTTTTCAGTTTATAATTGTTAAGTCTTGAGTTCGGTAACGATCAAATTTGGGAGGCGCATTTTTACTGATAGACGTGTTATCGATTGTGTTGGTTTTTGGTGGCATTTTACAAAAACATTGCATACAGGCTAAATAAAATACCGGGTGTAAAAGTGGGAGGGGAGGGAGGCTTTATCCTCACTGAAGTGTGATTCATTTGTCATCGATTTGATCAGTACCCATTGTAAATAGAACCTACTCTGAACAGAGTCTTATTTCTGAAAAGAAAGCTCTGTGTACCTTTTGTGCCCTATCGGCTCTTATTAAAAAAGGTAATAAGTAATATGCTCCAGTTTCAAAGACAAACCCTCAGTCATTATCAAATATAAACTCATTTAGCGATGCAATCAATTTTTTTTTTCAAGTGTTATGCTAACAGACGTTGGCATCTGCTCCAAAAGCGTCAGTCGTCGCTCCGAACGAATATTTTGCCTGCTACAGAACCTGCTCCAAAGGGTCAAATGCCGCTTCCATCACTGGCAGTGATAAGCTTACTCAAGCCATGTTGTCCCATCCTCGTTTCGCGCGTGTAATAGCAGCACAAGTTACAACAATATCTGCATTCCTAGTCAGTAATCGGCTTAAGGTAACATAATTCTTAGTCTTGTGTTGGTCAATTCGTTATTATCCCCCTTAAATCCAGTGCTTGAGAACAGGTGACTTAATTGTAGCGGGCAAACGCTGGCGGCGCGCTTTCTCGTGTTGGTCGAGTGACCGATGAGTCGCCGTACTCGCTCCACTTAAAAAGTCCCTAAATTAAATATCGAGCACTTATGTAAAAAAGAAAAAAAAGTATTTAGGTAAAATTAGATTTAAAAAAAACTAGCATAGCCGATTTTTTTTTTTTTGTACTGCATTTGGAGAACATATACACACCTATCAAATTATACTAAATCTTTCCGTTTTCTGTTGACAACAAAAAAGTGGCACTTTCCAAGCATGGGACTTCATATAAGCAGTGTATTAAGCTCAAAACATTAGGGCATTACAACCAGAAATATACTGCATATATATGATGTGGCTATAATGCAAACAGAGTGTTGAGGTGGCAACTGTTTGTATTATTTTAGTTTCCAAACCTGAAATACAATTTTATAATGAAAATATTTTCCTTTAATAATAAATAAACATTTTAAAACAACCTTGTAGGTACCTTTGAAATATTGTGGGAATGGAAATCTGTAAAGGAGTCTTTTTCCAGCACTGGACTATCACGCTATAATAATTATAGTAATAATTATAGCAACCTTGCAGCCTTCCTCTTGGCACCTTTGAATACCGTATTTGCTCGAGTAATAGCCGCACTATTTATGAACAAGGCCCTTGCGTCTGCTTTACCGCAGAGCACATATACAGCCAATCATCGCGTTGCGCAAAAATAACATCGAATAACTAGATCGAGAACACGATTCTCCATACAAATGCAATCTTCATAGGTGGTATCTTCGCGCGAAGACGTTATCTCTGTCCTGTAAACCGCTGGAATCATGCTGCCGATCGCGGTAATTGGCAAGCCGCATGCTCCGCGGAAAAGCGAACCCTCGGGTTTTCTTCATAAACAGTGCGGCTATTACTCGAGTAAATACGATATGAAACAAACCAGTAAACTTACATGAAAACAGGGAACATTTAACCAACAAAACAATGTTATGGATGTATTACAAACAATAAATAATCAAAACATAAAACACTCCAGTCATTTCACCAATTTAAAAATACAATATCTACAAATATTATAATACATAAAGGGATCTGATTTACACCAAGCAAGATACTGGGCCATCGAAACGACGCACCAAAATGTAGTGGTAGCTGATGCACCAAAATGTAGTGATTCTCTGGAGAGGCGACAATGTTGGTGGTTCGACGATCAGGCTGCTACTTGGCGGCTGGAGACATCCAAGAAGGGCCGGTAAAGCGGCCGGGCTATGGGGTGCCCTTACGAGAGACGAGGCAGAGGTGATTGACTTTTTGGTTTATGTTTAATAAATCATAGAGCAGAACATCATAACTGAAGAACACGAACGGCGAAAGAGGCGAGAGTTCGGGGTCGAGCTGGCGCTTATAACAGCACAAATAGCGTCCGTAACGACGCTACAACCTAGTAAAAGCCAATTACTACACTGCCACTCAACTGGAACTGAACTTGGAAAGTTAACGGGCTACTTACATACAGCCGGGAGATCACAGCAACGACGGGTGCAGCTATGGGGTGCAGCTTACGTCAGATATGATCCAAACGGGAAAACCAACGTCCACAAACCGCTACCCGGCATCCATCTTGAAAATAAGTTCCGCACCAAAATTAAGACCGAAGACAGTGCGCGCGTTAATCTTTGCACTAAAATTGCACATAGATATAGTTTTATTCTTTAAATACAGAAGCACAATAATAATGCGTTAAATACGTTTTCAGGACCGCTTTTCGTGAAGTGGAGAAATACCTAATAATGCAAAAAGATCATAACAGAAAATGTCTGTTTTTTTTTTCTTAATCAGGTTTCGGTTAAAGATTACTAAGAGATATTTTCTGTATGACAACAGAAAATGTCTGTAAAAATGGTTGTAACTTCACGCACATTTTTTACAGTGTGGAAGGTTATGGTAGATCGCACATCCGATAACGACACCCGGTAACCATACGATGCATGCGAGTCGGAACCGGAGTCGGAAGGATTTACTCAAACTGCCCATTATCTGTGTCGCGGCGCGTTCGTCCTTTTCAACTTGCTCGAGCGGTCGGCAGCGGAAACGAGGTTCTCTTCCAAGTGCCGCGCCACGGGACGAAGCAGCTTCCTCTCGAGTTGTAGGTAGCCTTGCGCCGCTGCCCGTAACATCAAGTTTAAAAGAAGAAGAAAAAAAGATCCGCCACACTCGGATCAAGTTGACCTTGGGTCACGTGTACAGCGCGTCGTTTGGCCGTCGCCGACCGCATCGTGCGTGCCAAATGTCGACCGGTTTCTCGTTTGGGATGTCCGCCCAGCGTGTGCCCGCATACATTTGGAAGCGAGATTGCATTTCAGTGTCGTGTAATTCCTGTCGCAATGAGTGATGGAGCAAGAGCCGGAGGCCGCGGCCAGCAGTCTGCCTCGCTCCGGAGACCGCTTCATCGGTCCGGCACGCACCGTACGTCAGGTTATATTTGCATCCAGGAAGCGCGGCGAGCCGACGGAGCGCCCCTCGCTCCCCCCGCGCGAGACTCGTCGTCTCGTGCGCAGATCTGGCGGGGCTTCAGGTTCGATCGGTCTGGAGTCGGCCGCCTGTCGCTGCGATTCGGGGAAGGGTTGGGCGTGCAAACGATTACTGTACTCTTGCACTTGCGTCGCGCTGAAAATCGTCCAGCCTGTCGGCGAGTCGTGATTAATGCTGTCGGGGGATATCTTACAATTCGCGCATAAATGCTCCGCTCGACAAGGTGAAAAGGTGGCCGCGCTGCCGCCGACACATGTGTAAAATGCGCCGTTTCTTGTTGTTTTTCGGCAACAACAAAAGAAAAGAAAAGCGCGATTTAATATTCTTTTTTTTTTAGCCTATAGTTTTTTATTCTCTGCCGATGCGTGGCTGCGTATGACGTTAGCGTCTACAACCGCACCTACTGGTCTTTTTGTTTTGCGTCTCGGTCCTTCTTTTTTTATTTTTTGTTCGGCGGCGCGTTGTGCAAGAAAACTGAGCGGTTTTTTCGCAATGCTCGCCGGTTGTATTTCTTTTCTTTTTTTTGCGTCGTCTCGACACTGTGGGCTGCTGCTGCTGGTTGTGCCGCGACCAGACAGGAGTGTGATGTGGCTTTGACGTCGCCATCGCCATTAAAGACCGCGACAGTATCACGTATAGCGTCGCCTCGGTTACGCACAGGGGGTGGCATAGCGAGCTGCAGCTCAACGGACTTCGGGACGGAGTATAGTCGAATGTTAGGCAGGGAGCCTCAGGTGTGCTAATTAAGTTGTCTGTACAGACTGCCACGATTCCATATGTTGTCGGATAACCGATTGGACACCGCTTGCGGCAGTTTACCCCCTGGGCCGGTGTTCGACTAAGCCAGCTCATGTTACCGCCCACTGTTTGTCTAATGTCTACGCCCACAACCTCTCCAAGAGTGACCTACCGCCCAGACGGTTCCAGGCGATCGCTCGTCGGCAAAGCGGCCTCATGCCGCCCCACTGGTGACGCAGAATTCAGGGGATGTTCGTTGGGGAACTGTCTGGGCGAAATATAGTGCGCCTGCGCAGTGCCCCCCCTCCCCCCCATCGGCCGTCCGTCTGGCCGCCTCGGGGTCGTGCCGCGCCACCGCTCGACGGGGCGCGCGTGCCGGGCTCAACACCGTTTGCCGCTTCAGTCAACGCTGCGCCCCTCCCCCGTGTGTGTTTGGATCGCCGACTTGAGGGACCTGGCATGTTTACGTTATCTGCCCGCCTTTCTTTTTCTTTTTTTTTCGCGGTTTTTTTGGGACAGCCGGCAAGACATTAGCGAAAGACACTCGTGTTTAGTCTGCTAGAGGTTTAGTAAATTCAGGGGTGTCTCTCTGAGTGCAAACAAGAGGAGCGCATCGTTGCCAGGTCTACGCGTGATGCGCGTTCGTTCGTTCTAAGCGCAGCTGGCAGGCGATCCGAGTGAGCGATTGTCTCGTCGCCGGCGGCACAACAAAGGCCCGCCGTGCGCGGTTACGCGGCAGTTTCACGCTGGTTACACTCTGCATTCGTACCCGGTCGGGGTCACCGTGCTGAGGCTCCGCGGACACATTGTTCCTGCGACGCGTCTCGCCTGCTTTGCAACTTGTTCGAGCTACAGCCGGTGACAGGTTCGATGTGAACTGGGAGCTCCTCCCAGCTCTTTCTACTTTAGCAGAGCGAACGCTCTCCAGCCTTCGCTCTGCTAAACTGGACCGAACTGGTGGCCCTTCCAGGGTGGGGACAACACTGTCGTCTGCTATCGGAGCCGCGACAGGTTAAGAAAAGTTTGGTGGCTGGGGAGGAGGAAACACACAGAATGTTGAAGAGATCTCTCCAGCATTCCGTTTGCTTCCTCCTTTCCCTCGAAAACTTTTCTTAACCTGTAACTGACTATAGGCAGCCGTTTAGTTCCTGCCGGTCAGGAGGCAGGAGACAAGAGGGTGGCCGCGGTCCAGAAGAGGCGGCAGGTGCCCTTCCAAAGGATGTCGCCACTCTAGCAAGGCGCAGCCAGCAAGCAACGTTGCGGCACTCTAGTGGGCGCCCCCGGTGGTTGGGACTAAAGTCACTGGATAGGGGTAGTTGGGACGGGACGCACGAGATCTCTCCCTTGGATACACTCGCCTGTCTGCGGGCACGTATACGCGCGCCGCCACCCGCGCTCGCCCTTCGCACAGAAACCCCACCGTCACTGTCGCGATATTTGTGTTGTCTGGTGGCCCGTGCATGGGTAACCGCCGCCAGTGCCGACACGTCTCGTTCGCGTGCACCGCTCTCAAGGAGGAAGGGGCCTTGCGCGAGCCTGGCGGGTACGACGCGTATGCTCTCCGCAACCCGCTTTCGTTTTATAGGCTCCGTTCTGTTTCGAGAACTGCACCTAGAGATGAATAATTTAGGAGTCCAGCGGCTGTAAAACCAGATTACTTCAGTTTCTTTTTTTTTTTTAGGTTTAGCATGCGCCACGGCGTTTTCAACGCTGGCTTTGAAGTACCGTCCTGTATACATTACAGTAATTATTGGGGTTGTGGGGATATTTATACAGCGTGTAGTTGGTCAGCCATTTCAAAGTTGCGACGAGTCACTCGCTGTAGATGAGAAATTTAGCCAGTGCAGTACAACCGCTCGCCTGGGGTCTTTAATGTGCAGCACGCAATAGTGACGCAGTAGTGATACACGACCGTACGCCGGTATACGATGCTCATCCAGATCGAAACGGGAAGGGGTGGGGATGGAACCCAGGATCCCTAAGCTGTACAGCGCGAGCTTTCGTTCCACGTGCTCCGAGCTGGTGTGCGCTAGCCCAAACATTACAGTATACAACGCATACTCTGCTTAATCTCCGACCGAAGCGAACCAAGTGAGCACGAGCTGATAGCTTTGCACGGTAATCCGATTGAGCGTATATTCATGTAGCCGGAAGCTTGAAAAAGAGATTAGCTCGCGCATGCAGTTGCGCTTACAGACCGGCCACAGCTGTGTCCTTTGAGGTAAGCGCTCCAGATACCTTCCACACCGTTAAGACTATAACATGGCAAACTATAAGTTGGTTTACCTTCAGCTCGCCCTGACGGCGACATGTGAATATCTCTCTATTGGCGACGAGGTTGTTTCGCTATCTCCCTCTTATGATTCCCATCTGTGTCGTCACGACCAGGATTATCGATTGGCAGCGACAATTTCGATATGTGTAAAAAGCACACTGGAAGCTTGTATATAGTCATCGCGTCCTTAAACTAACACCGTCAAAATTGACAGTCTGGAAATCCCTTTTCCTCCGTTATTAAAAGTAGTATCAATTCACCATACTCATGACATCATAGGGAGCATGCGCTGTTTGGCCAGTCATGATAGGCCGTCCACAGCGACGATTTTGGTCGCGCTCGTCGCCTATATACCTATATGCACTAGACTGGACTCCATATTTGAGTTCGCTGTTCAGCGCATGCTCAGAACGAGTTCACACTTATAGGCTACTAAGACGGGTAATCCTGATGGTGTGTAATGCACGTTGCAAAAGAACTGTGCAAGTTCGCCGTCAGCACGCGCTGAGCAGCCGCGAACTCGGCTATGGCCGCCAGTGAATACCTCCTGTACACGGGGAGCACAAAGCGGACTTGATGCCTTTTAGAACCACTGTCAGACGGTGAAGTTTGTACGCTATTGCAGTCAGGCAGAGGAACTCCAGCTTTTCTCTTAATGCTTAATTTAAAAATATACAAATATATTTACGGTCGGTTATATATAGTTAAGTAACCGGGTGGTTTGGTCGACACAAAGCCTGCACTCCGGATAGGAAAGGACGCGTGACAGATAATTTCGACGTTGAAGTGAGCGTTCGATGTTCTATACTTAAGAAGTTAGGAAAAAGAAAAGAAACCAAGTGCGTACGGCACGCCGTGATTGTGAAAGATGTACTTCCCCCGAATGTGAATTCTCATTTCATTTACGCATCTGCTTGTCAAAAATGTTTGTGAGATGTTAGAATTGTGACTAAGATTTGTTTTCCGCGATAAGACATCATAAAACAGTGTCGTCACTTTGGAAACTTTAAATGTTCAAGATGGAGAACTGCGTAAACTGCGCATTTCATATGCAAGTCAACGCCTGTCACTTAGTACAAGTTAATAAGAGAAGCAAAAGAATGACACATACTTTTTTTTCTCTTGCAAGTATCACCTCTACTGAGAAAGATTGTTTCTTATACAAATCCATCCTTCTGTCAAACGAAATAAAATTATCCACGGGGAAGCAAAAGAAAAAAGGAAGCGAATTCAATATTCAGGACCGCCTGCGTGCACATTGTATTATCCATCATAATCCGTAGCGGCATATTTACCGGTCTGGTGCACACAAAAGGGCGTATCAAAGCGACGTTCGAGAAAAGTGCACGGCGGTGATTCATGCTCCACATCTTTGCCTCCACGCGACCTATCCGGGAATCGAAGGATATTATAGTGGCGCCTCTTTTCAGTCTTCTGCCTGTACCTCCCTCTCAGCAATACCACATGGTTCCGGGCACGGCTCGCCATCCTCTCCGAGCGCACGGGTACGCCGACCGCAGCAACAGCGAGGGGCCGACGAGACGCGGATGCATTGCCTCGCACAGTTGGACTATTCACGCGAACAACGACAGTCTAGCAGTCGTGGCACATTCACACTGGTGCGGCTCCGGTGCGACCCAGCTCAGACACACGCGATCACGTGTCATCTTTCGGGACTTGCATTTGGCAACCTTGTTTTACAATTCATAATAATTATTTAGAATTCACGAGGAAGTTCTTTGCTGTTCGAGGCGAGAACGGGAGTGTTAAAGGGGGCACGCACTCATATGGATTCTGGAATCGTCTATTTATTGTGATAAGTCAATCATACAGGCGCTAAACATCCTAAAAAAAAATACGAAATGCATTTATGGCCGACCGTATTTTCCTATTAAAAATCGAATTAAAGATCCTGACACTCCCCTCTTTTTGCGCCTTGGAGCTGACGCCAGGGGGCGCTGTCAGACGGCGTTTTCAAACAATAATTGGTGTATCACGTCTCCTACACCCACATATTTTACGTTTTTGTCAAAATATAATGCACAACGCGCCTTAAAAAGAGCAATAATAGTAACGTTCGGAATCTCCACGCAAATCACTATTTTCATTGGTCAAATTTTATAAAGGTGGTGGGGACCCGAGGATGGCCCCCCAAGAGAAAATACTGCCCGTGTATTTCTATTGCTGTGAGTTTACAAGGACTTCTTGCCATGAACTGGTTATTTTTATTGACTAAAGCCCCGAAAAATAATATGCAATCGAAAAACAAGCTTCTACAAAAAGCAGTTGAGTGCCCCTTTAAAGGGGCGATGCAACAATTTTTGTACTTTGCGCAAATACCGCTTAGAACGGATCCCTGACGTTGATGACCTATGAAACACGCGTTCGTTTTTCACCCCACGCAATAGAAGTCCCAGAAACAAATAGACCGATCTCACATAGCGTTCGGCGCATGCGTGACGCCGCCATTACTTTAGTTCTCAGGAGGCAGACGACCGTGCACGTGACGGCTCGTGCCTTCTGCGCTTTACACGCGCAGTGCTCCAGTGAGGTTGTCGCACGTGCAAAAAGACTAAAGTTCCCTCGATGCATTGCGGCAGCGGTGGCGTAGTCAAACTGGCTGGTGAGATCGGTCTACTAAAGAAAACGAGCAGCGTTCACCCCCTCAACTCGCAGCCAGAACAAGCGGCCACGTGACCTGGAATGGATTATATGCCGCCAATGGTGATCATAGCCACGCGCTGGGGTCGGCAAAGCACAGGACACGCGCTGAGTTCCGAGACAATGTTATGGCTCGGCTATTGTCGTCGTTGAAGCGATTGGACACGGGCCACTACCCGAATGCTTCTCGAGCTATAGTAATTATCACGAGCCCAAATCGAGCACCCACGCAATGCTCGGGTCCAATCTATGAACCGCATTCAAATATCGTCACTTGGGGTGCACTGCGATTCCCACGTTACGTCATCAAATTTTGCAAAGGAGAGATTGAATGAAAATGATCGTTTTTGTCCTTGAAATTACACCGCAACGGAGGAGTTTCTTGGCCAGTGACGTTGCGTGCGAGTATCCTTGAGTCCCACTAGTGCCAGTAAGCTCGTGTAAAGTGGAAAACATTCAAATTGAATATCGTTGCACCGCTCCTTTAAGGGCAAAGACATATAGGTAGTGATCAATTTCAGATAGACACATTATGTGTCGCATGCGGTAGAGAGAGCGGTACTCTGCGACATTTGGTTTTGAAGTAGTTCTTCCCTGAAGTACTAGTAACGGATCTGGCTGTGGCGCTGGGTTTTTGCTGGCGTGGATAGAAGAACGGAGGATAAAAGGGTCACAGTCACAAAGAGGATGTTAGAAGATTGGTGGAAACTATCTAGGGAAAATTGAATGAAATATAACTAAGCAAGCACAGGGGGGGGGGGGGCAATTGGGAGAGAGGCAAATTGGGACTCCCACCCGCGTGGCTCCAGCCCAAAGTCTCAGTCCTCTCCACCCAGTGGGTCCGGTGTTGGAGTGGGGTTTGCCCAGGGGAAGATTGGCGACTCCCTCGTGGGGGAAGGGGGGGGATGTTTTTAGTTTTCTTGCCCTATCCCCCAAAGGTCATCCTGGCGATCACCCCCACGGCCTGGTCTCGGGGTTCACAAATATGAGGAATTATGTTCATCATATTTCAGTTTCAGCGATCAACTTCTTTAGCTCAATAATTACGCATTGAGACACATCCTGAGTTATGAAAGAATCCGAAATTAACACGTATACTGAAGAAATTAAATAAAAATTAGAGAATAGTCTCGGTTTCGTTCCAGAATTAAAACGTGCCTCCTAGCGTAAATATTATGCTAAACACCGTTTTTGTTTTCAGGATAAAAAGATAACACCCTATCACTCTTAAAAAAAAAAAAAAAAAGACCTTGCGTCTACTTTTCCGCACAACACTCGGAGAGCCAATCACCGCAACTTAAGGAGGCAGTTCAGCGAATGACGATGCCGAAACATAAGCTTAGACCAAAAAACGCAATCTGAGTGGTGACATTAGGCAATGCAAGCGTGACGTTTTGCCCAATGTCACAGTTCAGACTGCGTTTTTTCGTCTAAACGTATATTTCGGCATCGTCATTCGCTGAGCTGCCTCCGTAAGTTGCGGTGATCGGCTCTCCGAGTGTTGTGCGGGAACGTAGACGCACGCGCTTTTGTTAGAGTGATATATATAGCTTCCTCGTATAAGCAGGAATAATTTGTGTCGCTCAGTGAAGCCAGCACCCTAGACAGGCTCAGCAACTGGTATGCCAGAACGCATCTCTGACCCTCACTATAAGCGCCATTTTTTAAAGCGAGTGGTGCCACCTTAGCGCAGTGGTTCTCAACCACTGATGTTTCGCGAACCCCTTGTAGATCGGCGGAGATGACGGAGGACCCCGTTTGTTTTGGGGAAAAGGGAAATGTATAGATTAATTATGATAATAATTTAATAAATCCTAAGTGCTAGTTCGAAGTAGACTTCTCTCATTGGCAACGCATGAGAAAACGCACACGAGAATCGGAACGTTTTTTCTTAATCTACAAAAAGAACTTTTATTGCCGGGTTTGATTAATGAGGCAGGGCTTCGCGGACCCCTAGAATGTCTTCGCGGACCCCAAAGGGTCCGTGGACTCCCATTTGAGAACCACTGCTATAGTGAATTGGAGTCGCGAATGTACCATCTGTCCTCCACAAACATAAAAAAAAACTTTTTGTTTTGAAACACGTTGCATTTTTATCACAGAAGGCAAAAGGGATGAGAATGAAAAAAAAAAAAAACTCAATTCAATAGGGAATTACGGTGTAATATTATTTTAACACAAACCTCGAGCTGTGTTGACGAGCTAGACGGTGTGTTCGTTCGACAATACCTTGGAAATTTGAAAACGACTTGGTCCCGTAGAGGGAACTTGCGTTTCGATGAGCAGTGACCAGTGGCGTACCAACTTGTTTTTAAGTGTGTGTGTGGGGGGGGGGGGGGAGGGAGGGAGGGAGGGAGGGAGGGAGGGAGGGAGGGAGGGAGGGAGGGAGGGAGGGAGGGAGGGAGGGAGGGGGAAGGGGAAGGGAAGGGAAGTATTTCACCATCGAACCCCCGGCAACCAAAACTCGAGGCATGTCAGAAGCGCGACCGTGCTAATACACTAAGGGCCAGAAGCGCGACAGTGCTAATACACAAAGAACAAAAAACAAGAAAAAAAAAAGACGCTTCAGAGAAATTAAAACCCGCTTGTGGAAGACCACGCAGGGACAGTAGTCCGGGCAGGGCAGGAACGCAAGGAGCAATGGCCACCGAGCACATGGCAAAATAATGGGACGCAAGACGGAAGTCGATTCGTGGATGGAGTGAAGACGGGAGAACTGCCTCCGTCCACGCAGGAAGTGACGTAGTGCGTGGATGGAGCCTTATCTCCTTCCGGCTTGGCTACGTCCCCACGCGGGGATCTAGACACTACCAAATCTGAGCCCCCCCCCCCCCCCACACACACACACACACACAAAAGAAAAAAAGAAAACGTTTACGTTTTAGTTAGACATTTCTTCGTGCCCCAAAGTCACTTTTACGAATGCCCATGTTGCAGGCGTGCTCACGCAGATATCGTACATTCTCACGGCGGAGATAGAAGCCAACATAATCTAAACCCCGAGACACGGATAAATAAAATGACGCACAAGACTATACAAAATCTCGTGATTCAGTGCAGTCTAGGCATGTGTGTGTGTGTGTGTGTGTGTGTGTGTGTGTGTGTGTGTGTGTGTGTGTGTGTGTTGTGTGTGTGTGTGTGTGTGTGTGTGTGTGTGTGTGTGTGTGTGTGTGTGTGTGTGTGTGTGTGTGTGTGTGTGTGTGTGTGTGTGTGTGTGTACTCAACCTCCTGCGCTTCTTCCCACACCTGTGATTTGTTGGGAGTTACTATACAGCCGGTCTGTCCTATTTGTATTTTCGTCGTTTCGGTGTGTTACGAGCGCGAACCATGAAGCAGCGCGGGTGCATGTGAGAAATGGACGTTTGGACCTCGAACTTTGATTTCTTCACCGGCTTCGTGCTGGATACCTGGATGAGCGCTCCTTCTGCTCGTATTGTCCGACAGTGTACATCTTGGTTCTTTCCCATAGTATATTTCCGCACATTCATACTCAGGGGTAGCATGGGCTTGGTCACGCACCGCTCCTACGTTTCGCTCTTCACGGTATTGATATAAGGATGGACGCTCGAACCCATGAACCTACCTCATTTTCAGTGGCGTGCCAACTTGTTTTTGAGCGGGGGGGGGGGGGCAAATTAGACCCCCCCCTCCCCCCAGGGCCGTGGGCGGTGCCCTCGGTAGGGGCAAAACAGATGTCTTGCTCCCCACTCTGAGAACTGGGGGCAAGCGCCCCCCTTGCCCCCCCCCCCCCCCCCCGGTTGGTGCGCCCATGCTCATTTTGTTTCAAGCAGAATCGTGAGCTACGGTGGCGAGGAACTTTCTGACGTGTGGGCTGATTGGACGCTGACTGGCCACTCGCTTTTCCGGAGTACGGGCGAATGGTCGAGGAAGCTATATCGCGTGAGCTCTTTCTTTCGAGTGATTCCTTTGCGGTGTCTAAAGTCCTGCCGCATAAAGTCAGTCCCCTCTTTTCTGTCCTTTTCGGACTCGACGGAAAAGATGAAAAGGGATTGGAGTTGCCGGTTCCCTCTTTTGCTTGTTTTAAACCGGACGCAGCCCGGCATGGCGGGAAAATTAATCGTTTATTGGATCTGATCCTGGGATTAGATTCCAAGTTCCCGAAATGCTTTCCAGTTTGGTTTGTCTGGCTCCTGCAGGCGGCGATGTTTAACCCGGAGGGGGGGGGGGGGAGTAAAAAAGAAAACGCAAGGGTGCTGCGAGAGACTGGCCGATTCGTTCCCCTGGACAGCGAAAGCGGCAACCACGTCTTGACTTTCGCTTTGAAATGAGATAGCTTCTCGAAATCACGCGATGGTAGGAAAACGGGGTCCGTACGACGTCGAGCCTTTGCCACTCAGACTCTCAACCGAAGCGCATCACTATAAAGAACCAAACAATAGATGCCATTTTCCTGCGCTTTGCTCGCGTAGTTTGAGAGCCAAGACGACGGCCAGTAGTTCATGTTTGTCGGCGTTTTTCTTTTTCCCCTTTTTTTCTTCTTTCTCATTGATCTGAGTCAGTTTGGTCCTGCCTCGAGGGATGGCGGCGACCAAGAATGAGGGGAGCAGAGCGCAGCCACGGCCAATCGACCAAAACTCTGAAAAAGGCGCATGGCTTTCCAAAAGTCCAAAATTGGCGCCCGGGGTGGGCCAGCGCATTTCTATGTGAGCCAGCCGTCCCTACTCGACCTCAAAGTGGACCGTCAGTCAGAAACTACGCATAACACTGGGGGCCGGTGGAAGCGACTTGGAGTTTACTTCGTTCTTTCAAAATTCCGTTGATACCAGGCCAAGTCGTTCTCAGGTCGCTATTTGCTTGCTGATAGTTTTTTTTTCTTCTTAATCTGTTCGGCCGTTTTTCTATGCGCTTTCCACGCGTGTGCACGGATGCGTGTGTGCGTGTCTTTGTGCATGTCTGCGTGCGTGTGTTTGCTGCGTGGGGGAGGGGGGGGGTAGACAGACTGAAAGTGGATACCCCGAAGTCATTTTAGCAGAAACCATCATTCAATAGGGTGCGAACCACTTTTCGGAGGCAGGGTCGATCATATGCTCGATAACTTGGGTGCTGCAGACAAACGCGTTGTCTCATCTCCGACCGAATGATGTTTTGAAGGTGTCCTAATCCTTGCCTTGCGCCAATGCGGGTTAAAAATTGCGGATATAGTGAGAGTCAGAGATGCATGACGGATCCTGTCGCTGACGGGTGTTTCCGATTTCGCGGGCGATACAGGTTACTTCCGTATGAGGAGCCAGAGCTACACTCTAAGAAATGCCTGCGCGTCTACTTACCTTCAAAACACTGAAAGAGTCAATCTCTGCGATCTACGAAATGAGCTCAGCGAATGATGAGGCGGAACATTTGTTTATATCTCAAAATTAAGTCTGCGCTGTTGCATTACGCAATGCAAAGCGTCATGCTTGCATTACGTGATGCCAAAGCGCAGACTTAATTTTTAGGTCTAAACAGATGCTCCGCCTCATACTTCGCTGAGCTGATTTCGTAGATCGCAGAGATTGACTCATTCAGTATTTTGAAGGTAAGTAGACGCGCAGGCATTTCTTAGAGTGTATTATTACTACAGGCAGGACACCTCGTCCTTTGCGGGAAACCATTAGCACCGACAACTACGTTGACGTAATTCGTCCTCTTCCTAGCAAGCACAGAGCGGATGTGTCGATGGCGGCTTCCCCGTTTTCGCGCCAGTTTTGTTGGGTGTCTGCTGCTAGCTTCCTCGCTCTCTTTTTGTTTTAGATTGAGAGAACGGGCAAGCTTTCTGAAGGCACCATCTTCTCGATTGCCTCTGTATTCGAATATGTGCTCATCCAATATATGCCGAATAAACTCGCGTTTTTCTTCCGAATAATTCGAATATTATTCGAGCATTATTCGTGCTTTCTACTGTCCAGATACCATTTTGACAAAAAGCGCTCGCAAATTCTGACTGTATACGCTTTTGGAGCATATACTGTAATACTTTAGTGTTATTATGAGTGTAGTGAACAGATGAATACCCAATGAAGCGAGAGGAAAATAAAGGATGGGCTGCTGAGCCAGTTGTGTCCTATTTATATCGGGAAATTCGCGATTCGAGATAATGCGAGTCATATATTGAGAGCCCCGAGCAGAAGCGCGTTATCCCATAGACTACCTCGCCCATACAAACCGTGAATTCAACATATCAACCAACGGCTCGCAACTGAGGGAACAAGAACATGATGGATGGTTTGGGACGTTAGTCTTGAGCATACGCAAATTAAAGCGCACTAATAGTTTCACTCGTGCTTCAGACTGGAATAAAAATTCCAAGGAACGGGGGACGAGACGTTAAAGGCCATGAGTTTGTGACTATACGCCTACATCCACACAATGCTTTGTTTTTGTTTTCATTTGTTTTAGGGGGGGGGGGTACCTCTAACCCCATTAAGCAAGATAGAAAAAGAAAAAAAAAGATACGGCAGATTTTACGCTTCTAATTTAAAAAAGTGTAGTAGTTAAAAAAATCGTTAGCACACGGTCAGCATGCTTTCCGTCATAGTTCTTGTAGTTCGAAGGACGCCACCCTACCACTCGGCATGTTTGTTCACGGCACAGTAACTTGGCTTCCGACATGTTAGAAATAATAAGCTATCATCCCTCCACGTGAATCAGCACCACACCGGGGCACTGAGCAGTGCCATTTTCGTTTGAGACAGCCGTTCGGAAACCACAACCACGGGCGTCGTTTTGCGTTCCGCCTTGGCTCCAACCAGGAAAACCGCCGCTGGAGCGCTTCCTGTTTTCACCGCGAGAGGGCGTGAAAACCAGCTGGAGACGCAGATCTTCGGTCTATTGATCTAGGTGAGACTCCTATCATATATGACGTGCGAAAGAAATATGGACGTATGGGAGAGGCGATAGCTCGATGGGCGAACGCCAATCGAAGGAGCGGCGTAAAATACGATGAAACCGTCCTCTATATACGTGCGTGCCAACATTAGGGAGATTCGATAGTTGAACTTTCTCTGGCTCGTACTCCCATTGCGCCACGCTCCGCGCCGTTTCCAGACTAATATCGCACAAAAGAAAGTAACACTTGTATTTGGGGCCGCGCACGCCGGCAGGCAGTCCTGGAAGCGTGTCGCAATCGGCGTTACTGGCCCTTGCTCACTTCGCGTTCCTCAAAATCGATAATTATAATGAGCAAAATGACCAACACGAAGAGCAGGTTTTTTGTTCTTTTTTCTTTAAGAACGTTGACGACCAGACGGCGGGACGAGAGCGGCGAGGAAAAAAACAAAGACGCCCGGGCAATGGAAAACGGGATGGGGGTCGTCGTTAGGAAGCTGGGCAAGTGATCCGGCCGAGGCGCCATGGACTGCCTCGAGAAGCGTGAGACGTGGAGAGAGAGAGAGAGGGAGAGTGGAAAGGAAACCAGACAGGCTAATATAGGTTCTCTATCTCTCTCTCTTTGCTCCCCCTCCCCTTTCCCTCCCTCCCCCATCCCAGTTCTGACGCTGTTCGTGTCGATTCGTCCGATTCTTGGAATTATATGCCATAGTGCGGCGTACTGCTCAGGTGTTGAGACTGCGACGTGGACGTGAGATAATTCGATGTTTCAAAACGTTAAACAAAACAAAGAAAAAAAATCGGATTTAGCCATTTGTGACACGGGGCCAGCGCTAAAATGCCGAGCCAGTAGAACTTTTTTTTTTTTTAGCACACGTAATCACATACACACACCCAAAAACAAAACGAGCGTGCTTCATAGGTTTCAGGCCTCTATTGATTTTAGACATGTTTCTAACTTATCATTCTTATAATGCACATAATCAACTATAACGTTAATTAAATATGCCTCCTTATTTATTCCGAATTCGGCACGTGAACATGCAGCTCGAGTTTGCGTCTTGTCACCCGTCTCTATCCACCCGAACCTCAAAAGGCTGTCGGCTTTTAATACACGGACCTCGGATAACAGAAACTGGCACACGATCGAGAGCGTGGACATTCCCAACATTCTGGGACATTCACTCCGTATGTCCCCTCTCAAAAACTCTCAGCAAAACTCTAAAAAAAAAAAAAAAAAAAGCTTATTTGAACAATTGCATAAATTGTAATGCCGTTCTCCGAAAGAATTAGAGACAGCAAAAAAAAAAAAGCAATATTAATTTATATTGACCAGGAACTCAGAAACGTATACTTCATAGCCCGACATATCTGTTTGCATTGGGTGTAATGAGCCACCTCTGTAGCATCTTGAATTTCTTCCCACCACATCGAAGAAACGTAATTTTCCCAAGGATTGGGGCAGCGTGAGACTCGTACCAAACCATACCAAAATTTAAATATCACCATTTCCATGCATATGCTTTTAATTCCTCATTACCTTTTCTTAATGACAACAGAGAGATATAGACCCTTTCTTCAAGGGCGCCGCCATCTTGAATTGTCGTCACGTCCAGTATGGGCGAAAACATTGTCTCGCCGTCGCCACGCCAGTATAGAAGACACTTAGGATATAAGCGTAACCGTCACGCATTATCGTTTTGCCTCCCACTTATTTTTTCAGGTTGAAACGTTTTAGTATTTTTTCGTCGCCCATACCGGATACGCCTATTAGGTGGCTGGGGACGAGGGTACGCAGAAAAGGTCTATACATTAATCCCTGTACAGTCACCATTCCCGTGTACACGGACGCACACCTTTACAAATGCGAATGGTCATAGGATCGCTGGTATGAAGCGTTTGTAATACCCTAGTGACACGGGCAGCCTTAACCGCAGTTAACTGTGACTGTGAGGTCAGACTTAACTGTGTTTAAGCTTGCCCAGATAAGGGTATAATACCCCTGTCAGACGGGCACCTCAAATGACATTTACCCCAAATGACATTCAGTGTAAATGTCATTTAGGCAGTGTCACACGGCAACTCGAATGACATTTGACTTAAATGACATTCGAGCTCAACTGAGTTCTCCCAAACTCATTTACGGCTCGTAAATGTGTAGTCTCGTCAACAGCGGTCAGCACAAGTTCCGCGAATTGAAATAAAACATTTTAAATAATATAAATACAATTGAAAACAATGCTTGTAGCAATTATTTTTAGAAAAAAAATGCTTATAACGTGTATATCTCGCACAGCCTTTTGCGATATATTTGTTTAATATACTCGCGGTCTCAGTTGCGCGTCAGGAAGGCGATCCGACGTTCCGGCAGTTCCGGATCCATCGCACTACGATCATTGTCGTCAGCAGGCTCCATCGCTACAGGGTCACGGTCTTCGCTTGAATCAATCGCAGACGTAAACGTCAACGGGGTATACGAAACCGGCGAAGAACGAAAGAGCGCGAGGAACAACGGCGAGCAAGATGCACGGAGTTCCAAAAGCAGAGGAGCCAAGCGGCGGAACGGCTACGGCTACGGATTACTTGGGATTGCTGACGTCGTGTCATAGTTGCCACAAAACACCTTGTCTCCGTCAAAACGTGTACTTAGTTTTCATCACCGTGTTTGAATTCTATGTTCTGAGAATTCATTACATTTTATTTACTTAGTAAACAATAAAATAAACACTAGTTTGCCGGGTTAACAACAGACTGCTATCGTGATAGACATCACCTAAATGACATTTGAGTTGCCCGTCTGACACGACACAACCCGTCTGACACAACCAATGTCATTTGAAAATCTTAAAGGCCTTTAGCGTAAATGACATTCAAGGTGCCCGTCTGACAGGGGTATAACACCATTACCATTTAGACACCACGCGCGGGACTTAGCAACGAAGCTAAAGGGCAATGTCTCGCGCCGCTCGCCACGGTCACAGTATATTCTCAGCTGCCAAGAACAGATTTGACGTTTTGGTCAGAACACCTATTGCAGTTTGTGTAACGACGCGCCTCAGCGCAAGCCATCGAGCCTGTCATTTTCAGTTGGAGGCTGCCCACGGCCCCAGAAGCCTACAAAATCCTGCTCGTGGTGTCACTGGCAGCTCTGCTGCAATACAGGTAGCAGCCTCCGAATCCGAGACACCGCGCGAAGGGTGGGCCGCTGAAAGTTGCATGCTATCCTTCGAACCCCGTATAGGACACAAAATCCTGTCGCGTGGATATTACCTCGCAACGTAAATGTCGGAGATTGGGACATCTGTAGTGTGGGAAGGAGGCGACGGGTCGCTGGAATTATCAGCGTTCAAGTGCCGCGGAGGTCGAATCGACCAGACTAAACATGATTGGCGCAATATATGGCGGAACTGCCTCCTGCGCAATACCCGCTAGGATTGGAGACACCTGTGGAATAGCCGCATACCCCGACGCGTTATACATTTTGTTGTATTTTGTGTCGCGCAGCCGCGTGTGGAGAGCTGTGATAACTAGGTCGTTACTTTGAAACGTAAAAACATCGTTATGTGTTTTTGTTTTTTTGTGCTGAATAGGTTTGGAAAGGGGTGGTGAGGGGTTAAAGAACGTTGCGTAGGGGTTTAGCGAAAGTTAGTGTTGTTTATGTTAAATGTTAGTGTTGAAAGAACGGTCTGACCTAGACATGTTAATCTGCTCTGGGACACTGAAGATATGTGCAGCCGATAGCATCTTGTGGGCGGAAACTTTTTTTTTTGTTGTTGTAATTTTGTGGGGCGCTTTTGTTGATGGTAGTGATCGGCTGATCACGTGTTTTGCGTCTTTTGTTTCGCTAGGGCACTCGGAGAGCCGCCGGCTAAGATGTGCGGTGGGAGACTAGGCCGAAGTGATATGTTCTGACCTAAAAATAAATCTGTCATCGGATACCGAGCATGGCCTGAACATGTGAAACACCATGCTCAGTTTCACATGGCGCTTCGTTTCTTGACGTCATTTAAGCACCAAAATTCACAATCCTTTTTTTTTCTTTTTTTTCCCGCACATATACAGTTATGGGTCCTCCGAGCGTTCTTTGAAGGAGTGATTACACACGAATATTTAAACTATAGAGCAAAGACCTAAACCGTAAAAAAATAGCTGCTCAATTACAATTACAAAAAAAAATTCTTTATTTTTTATTTGGTTCTGGTTTCGGTTCTTGTTTGAGTTTCTGGTTTAGAGTTTATGCGTCAAATAGTGTACTGAATTAGGATCGGCGTTGCAGGTTTGAGAAGATGACCAAGGCTCGCACATGGAGTGGTGTGTGATTCTCAGAACCCTTTCTTTGCGCCCCACGCTCGGTCTGGGTGCGACCCGGCGCTACCTTCGCACCGCTGGGTGGACAATCACCCTTCGTACAACGCATCGAAGCAGCGGGACCATTTATGACGTCGCAACCTACTGGGCAGGTGTCTTGGGAAAGCCATGGCTTTGCCGATCAATGAACAGACGGTTCCAAAATACTGCCGTCTTGTATAAGGACCCCCCACCCCGTCCGGCGGTAAAATGTTTTGTTTCTCTTATATCAGCTGTTCTTCCCCCATCTAATAATGAGTGTGGCCTTTGGCTGTGACTCCCATATAAGTACATTAGAGAGAGAGAGCTTCTCTCTCTCTCTTTCTCTTTCTGTCTGAAATGTTTAGTTCTCGACACTGCGTGATTGACTTTCCGCACTACTTTTCTTTTTTTTTTTTTTTTGACGCTACTCTAAATTTGTAATGAAACAAGTTAACGTGTCCTTCGCCCAACATCGCCTCCATGCACTCCGGCCAAAGCATGCGTCGCGACGGGGCAACGGACGTCGGCCTGGAAATCTTCGACCACTCCAAACCCCGCCCGGAACGGATAACAACTCCGTGCCACACTCGGGACCGTATGCGCCGAGCGCCAGACTGGTCGGAGCCTTCTCGCGTCCGCCAGTGACCATGGGGAAGGTTGCGACAGCGCGGACCAAGTCTGCATTCCAGTTGGGCGAAATTGCACCGTTGGATGAGGTTAACGAGCGTTGTTCGGGCCGTTCTTGTTGGCACTAGTTGGCACAAGAGCCGCTCGTTAGAGGCCTCGTTGGTCGCCTCCGCGACTCAAGGACCGACGGGCCGACTCCGTCAGCCAAGCACGAAAGCCCGCCAGGCAAATGGTGCTTGCCAAAGCCCGGGGAGCGAGCCACAAAACGCGGCGAACGTTCGCAAAAACAAAGAAACAAAGATGGAGTCCAGCTTGGTCGCGCGAGTGATGTTAGTTGCATGTTGACAAAGTGCGTATTTACGCCCTTATCTTATCAACCCGTTTTTCCCGGCGTGCAGCTCAGGCCCGCGGGTGTTGGCAAGTGTCGGTGCGTTTCGGGTCTCTCGACGGCGCCGTCGGTTCGCTCGGCGCGCTGGCTTCGACGCTGGCCGCCGCCGCCGCCGCCGTGTGCTCTGGGCCGCTAAGAACAATGCAGCGCCGCAGCTGAGCCGACTTCGTGGTGCAGACCGAGTCTCCGGGGGTGCACTCTTGGCATCGTGCGCTTCCCGTCTCGTTCTCGTCGTCGTCGGAGGTACGTTGGCGGCAGGTCGACTCGGCTGGCCGTCTTTCTCGCCCTTTGTTCTTTCTCTTCCGGGCTGGCGCACGTGTGCTAGCTTGCGCGAGCGCCTGCAGAGATTCTTTCTTTTCTCACCCATCGCCGCCTTGTTTGCTCTTGAGAAGTGGAACGTGATGAAGAGAGCGAGAGCCCCCGACTATGTTTGCTTTCGGGAGCGCCCTTGCGCTTCCTTCGGATTCTTCGTCTGGCCGCCGTCGGCCCACGCCCCGTGTCGCGTCGCAGTCGCCCCGAACTCTCGCCAAATGGAACGGAAATGAGCCCCGAACGTCGCAGCCACTTGCGCCGTGCGGGTCGGTCCGCCTCGTGGAAATTGAGCTGATGCACTCGTTTAGAGGGCCGGCATGCCTCCCCGGCATCATTTGGCGGGCCACCAGTGTGGTGCAGCGGACGCCTCCCCGAAGACGGGCGCTGTGGCCCGCTCAATTATCGGTGCACAGTAATAATTGACTCGGAGCCTCATAACAACAGAGGTGGTCACTTGCGCGCTTTCGAAGGGCTATTTATTACCGCGACGTCGCGCAGATTCCAATAGGGCACTCGGTACGACAGCGGTATTAACGCGCACGTATGAAGGACTGATCCATGCGTGTTTTGCGTTACGGTTCCCGTTGCGACTGCCCGGTTATGTGACAGGACGTCGCTCGCCTCCGGCACGAGGATCTACGCAAACTCTTACCGCGACGATTGATTGCCGCCGGCAATCATTTGGCGATCGCCTGGTGGCAATATTAGGTTCGGGAGACTGCTTGCTGATATTGTGGTTGTGGACAAACCGACGAGCTTTTGTGCGCAGCAGCAGCTGTGATTTCCATCACGGCTAGAGATGGAAATTACAACTTCGACCTTTGATTTCTGCTCCACATCGATATACATAATGCGAGAAGAGAAACTATGCAGGCGAACTGATTGGGAAGCATTTATTCTTTGTTTTGCCCACCCATCTCAGGGTTGAAAATGCGTTTCGCACGACGAATCTTCTGGGAACTGCAAGCGTGACTCCAAGCTGAACCCAGCTCGAGCACTCACGCTGACAGTGTCCTGACAACTTTAGCTGAAATCGTTTAATTCGGCCAATTTTGCCGCGGAAAAGACTGGCCACTCGAGAATATACAACTTATACCACAGTCTATTATATACGCACTAAAAATAAATGCAACCTTAAGAGTGTAAATCAGTTTGTCCCACGGAGGGTGCTATCTCTTAGGGTGTTATCCCTGCGACAGCCTTAGGATGCTGGCTAACACCCTAAAAAATGGTTTCTGGCAATCTTAGCAGCATCCTAGATATATTTGTTACGAACAACATGTTTACAAGCAGTATACGCACCAGGTACAGTTGCACACGCACAGAAACCGTGAATACAGACACAATGAAGCCTGCAGGAGACCGGAATCACGACCCAGTTGACTGCTTCACTGCCTTATACGATACCCCTGTGAGTTACTCTGTTTTCGGTGTGGAATAGCCAAGGCAGTACAACTGCCAAGTTCTAACTTGCATGTGGTGAGACATTCATACGAGATATGTAGTACAGATCGCTGATTTCACAAGCACTCGCGCAGCAAGTCTTTGTGTGTCGTTTTATTGGCAAGATGGTATACGCAATAGAGTACAGCACTACACGGAGCAGAATTTCTAGGCCCGGCCTGACCCGGCCCGGTAGAGACACGGCCCAAGCCCGACAGGTTTTTAAATGATGAGCCCGAGCCTGGCCCGATCCCAACATATATTTTAAACATGAACCCGAAAGCGTTTCCCGACTCTGACCTATCAATTTTTTCGACATAAAAGCGAGCCTAATTCGATTGCATTTTGAAACTTGAACTTGATCTGACATCATCAAATTTGCCGAGTTGGAAGACGGTTTTTGCAGAAATTCGAACTGGGTCATTCTTACCTTTATTGTATGCGTACAATTTCGATCGGCATATATGCTGAGGTCAGTGCAGTGTGCGAGTGAAGTATGTGCTTTTGTTGGTAATTTCGAAAGTCCTACGCGGATGAACAAATAAACAAAGATGGAAAATACGAACTGGATTTTCTGCGAGGCAAGTTCAGTGTTCAAGCAGTCGGAAAATTCTTGGAAAGAGGGAATACCCGCTAATATCTCTGGTGCACCTTCGAAAGACTACACAAATACGAAACGCCCTGGGGTTCGTTAGCTTATCTTTGGCTGTCTTATTGCTCCACTTCCTTGCCCAAACCACGTTTTAGTATTTGTATTATTATTATTATTATAGTGTGAAAATGGATGGGGAAAGACAATCATGTGTTCTGCAACCGGGTTGCCCTCGTTTTCCTGCGGTGGAGTCCTCAGGATACGTTTCTACCTATCCTCTTGTGGGCTTTCTGGAGTTCAGCTTCTTCTTTTCGCGCATTTCTTTTTTCCACGTCTTAGTGAGTTTGCGTTTTCGCTTTTTCGTTTCCTTCAAACCTAACGAATCAGTCCATGCGTCAACATTTGGTTCGCAACTTTTAAGGAAGTGCGCCACACCATTGGCCAAGCCCCGCCCGTGCAGATCTCGACCCGAGCCCGAGGACAGTGTGTGCTACCCTACCTCGCGCATTGGGGCTGGCTCGGGCCTTCCTTTGACCACCTTTCTGCTTCAGCTTACGTGACGACTCCTCCGCTCTGACTTCGTCAACGATGTCGCAGTCACAAACGGACACTACTCGCGCCTTTTAATTATTTTGTTTATATTATCGAGCATCTTGGCGACTTAAAAACACCCCCGATGGGCTGTCTGGGTAGAGAGCGTGACGGCGACTACGCTAGTGAAACTAGCTGTTATTTTAATTGGACGAGACCATTTCGACACACGTGGTCTGAGAATACGAAAACGAGAAAGGGCTAAAAACGTCGGCTGCACGTGCCTGCCGACGACGTCCTGGCAGCCAGAAGTCGCTCGGCAGCGCTGCTGGGTGCTGGGCCGGAGGGCGACGGCCGGCGCCTTGTTTTTTGCTGGCGCCGTGGAGCGCGACCGCGCGACCTCGGGGGTTCGACCGAACGGGGGGGGGGGGGCAGACGCCCGCGCGCGCTGTCGCGTCCGGAGCCTGGGAGTGGCTGGGGCGCGTCCGTCTGCCGCCTACAGACGGTGGGGACCGACCGAGGTCTGGCCCGGGGAATCTGCCGCAGAAAAGGGGGGGGGGGGGTTGCTGAGATAATGGAAGGAGCGCCAGACGTCGGTGTCTGGCGCATCCGCCGCCCCAGGCGAAGCGCTGCGGCGGGAAGGCCGCCGTCGAGATAGCTGCTGCCCCGGCCTCCCTCCCGCCGGGTTCCCCCCGCCGGATCACGGCAGCAGCGCGACGCGCGTGCTCACACGCGCCGCTGACGTACTTCCGAGGAAAGCGCGACGCGTCGTCGACTCGTCGTCTGCCTCGCGGTCTTCCGCTGCGGTCAGGTGGAGCGCCGACGCCGCTGGGGTCGACGCCGGGTCGAGGCCCACCGACGCTCGGCTGTCCAAAGCACCGACGAGGACTTGGAGCCAAGGTCGTTCCGTCGAACGACGTATTACGTCGTTCGGCGGCTGCGTCGCATCAATACCACCTTGAAGACAAAGCTCTAAATGTCACCACTAGTGTATCCACGCCTGGCTCGCGTCAGCGTCGTCGCCAATGCGTCTTGCAGTGTCTCACAGCTGCGACTCAAGACGTACGCGTCTGCCGCGGCGTACTATCATCGAGCTTCAGCATGTCTGCCAACGGGCGCATTGGACCAATACAACGTAGAAGGCGGCATTACCGCCTTCTACGTCGGTCCAATACGCCCGACAGGCCAACTGCTTCTGTTGCAGGGGTCCCAAACACGCGCCCGCGACACGCTAGGAGGCGGCCCGCAGGCGACGGGCTACGAGTCCCGGTTCCCATGTCTCGAGCGATAGAATGGCATGCGCCATAGTGATCTCATCTCGCCGATTCATTTTCGCTCGAAAAGGAGCTGTACTCTTTTAACGTAATCACATAGTTTATACTTATCTGTATCCATTTGCCCTTTGTTTCGCCTTATTGTTTGCTTCCCAGCTTTTTGTAATGTACAACGATTCCGCTACTAGGCTGCAAGCACGAGCTCTTCGTTGAACACTCTAAGCTCGCGCCTCTACTTTCCCGCACAACACTCGGAGAGCCAATCCCCGCAACTTACGGAGGCAGCTCAGCGAATGACGATGCCGAAACATATGTCTAGACGAAAAAAAAAACACAAAAAAAACGCAGTTTGAGTTATGACATTTAATGCAAAACGTCACGCTTGAATTGCTTAATGTCACAACTCAGACTCCGTTTTTTGGTCTAAACATAGGTTTCGGCATCGTCATTCGCTGAGCTGCCTCCGTAAGTTGCGGTGATTGGCTCCCCGAGTGTTGTGCGGAAAAGCAGACGCACGGGCTTTTTTTTTTTTTAAATAAATAAGGCATCTTGGCTGCGCGAGCTCTCAATCAGCTGGAGCAACTGCCAAAAATAAAGCTACGAGCTCGGGATTCTCGCCGTCAAAAAATATCACCATTAAAAGACAAGGATTTGATCAGAGTGTTGTAATGAAAATCATCAGGAAAGCAAAAACTGTAAAATTAACATTGTTTTTTTACAGACATGTTTAGGTTGCATTAATTCCTGAGTGAATTGAGCAAAATGAACGACAGTGTACTTGTTCTATTAAAAATGCAAGCACGTTGGCGGAGGTGTCGTTGTAATTCTCGTTATCACATCAAGACAGGGCCCCAATTAGTCATATAAATAAATCAAATCTAAAGATGTCAATGGTCGAACTGTGAGTTAAAAAAAAAAAGAAGGGTGCACGAGGTATCTTTTAAATGTTTTGAGCCCCCCCCCCCTCCCCTCCCTCCCTCCCTCCCTCCCTCCTTACGTTGGCTCTCGACCTTTCCGGTGTGGGCTATCTGCCCCCCCCCCCCCCCCCTCCCACTCAAATGAGTTTGAGACCACTGTGTTATAGTATCCGAGTCGGCGGACCAGAAGGAATGCTCGCTTTGCGTGTGCGAATAATAATAATAAAAAAAAGGTTTTAAGTGCGGTCCCGTCCTTGGCGAGACGCTGTTCGCGAGAGCCCGGTCTTTTACCGCTGGGGCGTACGAACACGGCTGGTTTTTCTTTTTATCCCGTTGTTTGTTGTTATTTGAGGAGGCCGTTTTCTCTCCCCAAGGCTGCTAGCTTTCCCACTGCGTGGATTGCTTGCGTGCAGCCATTATGCGGAATTCTTGCGACGGCGAACCCAAGAGGAACTGGGCAAGAGCTTCTTTATTACATGATCCAAGCCGGCGGTGCCTTTTCTCCCGTTTATTACCGCACACGGTCGCAGTCTTGTGCATGTTGCCCGCTGCGCAAGCAGTGGCAACGCCAGCATTCATTTTTGTTTTCCAACTGCCGTTTCCCCGACGCCGATATTAATTAGTTCCTATGGTAGCGAAGACAACAAAAATAAAAACCAAACTCCTCGAAAAAAAAAAAACGAAAAAAAAACACGAAAGCGGAGAGTTAAAGCAGCATGCCAAACTCACATAATGCAATTTTACTTGCGATTTCGCAAAAAAAGAAAAAGTGTTGTGCGCTGCTTGACCGTTCGACATCGCATCTGCGAAATCGCACCATGTGAATCAGGGTTTTTTGTCCAGAGCGCAAGTTTCGAACGCACAAACGCGTGGTCGGAAACGGAGTACACAGGCTTCTCTAGCGTGTGAGGGTCTCGTCTATAATATAGCCTGTTCATGTGTTTGCCATAAACGTGTCATGTGCCGTTTCTCGACTCGGAGGCGCTGCCCTTCCCGAGTACAGGTAGCATACTATGCCGCGGCCGCAATCGCAGGTTCCTTACATTGAGCTGACGCGGTTGCGCAGTTTCCACCGATGGGTCCTAGGCTCTTCTGAAATCGGCGGCTCTCGACCGTCGCTAGCGCAACCTGTTTTCCCTTGACCGATACGCTCGCTTTCTCACCGCCGTCTGGAACCTGATCGCGGAACGAAAAAGCAGAGCACGGTCCTGCCGACTGCGGCAGAATCGCCGCACCGTCCCCGCACGCGCCGAATTTGCTGAGAGACTCATCGAGGGCGGCTCACCGTCTCGCATATATTTGCGCCGTCCCTGGGTTTTCCAATATGCCGGGAGTCCGGGAGTTTCGATATTTTTTGGTTACCTCGGCAAGTAGCGTCGTCCGAACGGCTCGCTCCGGCGTAAGGGGTTAGTGGTAGCTTAGGCAACCAGAAGTGTTTTGTCCTCCCCCTTTCTAGTTTATCTTTGTTTTTGCGTGTCGGCCTTGCAAATTAAGGCGGTGCTGTTTCTACGATAAAGCGTACATCCGTTTTCGCCACTCTTGTACGCGTGAAACAAACATATTGCACGACGCGCTGCACCGTACGCTCTCTTTTTTATTATTTTTTTTTGCTAAGGGAGTTTTCTAAACAAAAGGTAGGCGACGGACACTCCGCATGTGCACTCGTTTTCGCTTGCTTTGAAGTCCTTATCGGAAGCTGTTATCGGCACAATCGATATAGAAACATCACACCGTCTCCGGTGGTCGGTCAGTAGCTCTCCCTTGTCCGAAGTCGGATTTTGATCGTTTGGCGATATTGCGATAGGAAAGAGGAGTTATTTCTTCTTCCTTTTTTTTTTTCCTTGGGGTAAGGGGGGGGAGGGGAGGGGTCAGCCTGAGGAGTTAAGAACCGAATGATTGGAGCGCCAAGTCTAGACGCTTTGATAACTTTTTTTTTTTTCTTGGGAGCGTTGAGAGTAAAAGTTGAGGCGATAGAGACGATATGGTGCGAGGCGGTACGCGAGTCACGCACACGTCACGCGCCTTGAGCTGGAACAAGCTGCGCGGGGCAACCGAAAAACGAGGGCTGTACGATCGCGTCTTCCTTACCCTGAGAACTATCGGCTAGACCTTTTGCTAAATTACCCAAGCACCAAACAGAATGCTGGGAACGTATGTACACGCGCTGCACGCGCTCGCCTTCTCTGTATAAAAGAATCGAAGTAAAGGATCAAAATAACGCGTTGAGGAACGCACGTTCAAAGTGCCATTTGTTTTATATTTTTCGAACAGCTACTGCTGCACACGTCAGCGCATGTGAGTGCGTGTACCTATACGTTCCCGGCATCCTTTTTGACGCTGGGGTAATTCGACAAAAGGTCTATGTGTGTGTTCGTGCGTGCAGCACCAAGGCTGTGTGGTGGTTTCTATACAAGGCACCGAAGAAAACTGATTCTTGATTCCGGGTCCGTTCCCTTCCCAATTGGATTTGAGTTCGCGTTTCTGAAGCGGAGCTTTTTTGTTTTGATTTATTTTTTTAATTATTATTATATGTATTATTTTTTTGACGCCGATTCTCGAGAGCGGACAAAGGGCGGTCGGCCGTCTTCGAGGCGTGTGCCCGTCGCAGCTGCGCACGCGGCGCGGGCGGGCGGCCTGCGTGCGTTGCTGCATGCCCGCTGCCACGTCTCTTGGCCGGCCAGCCGTCCGAACGCGCACGCGTGCCGACGGGCTACATACAGCTCGTTGTCGAGCGCGCCGCGAGAGCCCTGGGGCAAGCAGTTCCGCAAGCCGGCTCATATTTTCGCGTGATGACGCTCACGACCGCCGCCGCCCGCTGTTTACAAACACGTGACGCAAGGTTGGGCACGTGCGTCGTTGGGATATGTGCGTATAGGCCTAGCCCAGTTCTCTGGAATTACGCCCAGGAAGCTCCGCCGTTATAGTTTATTATATCTACTAAATACGCACACACGCCACCAAGTGAGCCAGTGTGTGGAAGTCGGTCAAAGCTCGCTCGCGCAGCTTTGCGCACGAGGTGTTTTCGCTGAACGCGCACGTTGCATTCGCGCAGAGCGGCTGTTCTCTCTTCCGGGTTTTTTTGTTGTTTTTTTTCATCACGTGGTGAAACTTTCACGGCTGTTCGAGACCGCCGTTTTGTTTCCTTCGGATTGTTATATATACGCGTTGTCTGTTCCCCGCCGACGCGTGCAGGCATATTCGATTAGACCGATGCCTGCTGCGCTGACGGCTTTCCCGACCCCCGCGAAATCGGCGTCAATTACCGTTCACGCTCTACTTGCGGCTTTGCCACGCTCATTTCCACAGATCGTTGTCCCGGTAAGTGCAACGCTCCTCGTGTACTTCCGCTGCGAGTTTCACGCTCTCCGCTCTCCTTGTGAGCCGTTTCAGTTTCAAAGACTTCTCCAATCAACCAAGTTGTGCTGTCTACGTGCTCGTGTCCAAGCAAAAAAAAAAAGATTTTACGCGCCAGTTGTAGAAAGGTACGCGGGAACTTCCGGCGTGCCTCCAGTCGGCGCGGCGGTCCACCGGAACTCAGCGTCCCTCCCGGAAGCGGTTGACGCCGGTGCTTCTTTCCGCGAGTCAGCAGAGTGCCTTTGAGCGGCGTGTGTGCGTGCTGTGTAGGCATCGATCCTTCCAATATTTGTCGATGGTGAATGGACGGGGGCCGAACGTGTTTTCGGCACGTGCCTTGGGGGAACACGAAGAGATGGCAGCAAAGACCCTCGTTTTTTATTGTGTTTTTGTCTTTTGCCACGAGGCACATTGTTGAGCATACACCTGTCCTCTCTGTCTCCACGCACGTGTCTTGCCGTTTTTCTTTTTCCTTTGCTTCACGAATTATAGAGAGGTAGTTATTCTAAAAGTTGGCTGGGTTTCACCCTTCTCTTATTTGCAGTGGAGTGTTTCTCTGGCCGCTGTCGACGTCACCTCGTAGTCTGACGGTCTGGCTTAAAGCTGTTTCACTTCATTGCTCCGCAGGGAACCCGGTACGGAAAACGCGGGGGTAGACGGGCTTTCATGAGATGCCACGACGCATCGGCACCACGTATGCGTCTTTACTGAAGGGATAATTTCAGTGGGTCGATTACTCGCTCAAACACAGTGGCGGATCCAAGGGGGGGGGGGGGGCGAAGGGGGCAGCCGCCCCCCCCAAACCAAGTCGACCCCCCCTCCCCCCTTCTCGGAGGGCAATTTGACATGGGTGGACCCCCGGTGCACAAGAAAGAATGGGAAAATGGTATCCTTACAAATTCCCCCCCCCCCAAAAAAAAAAAAAAAAAAAAACGGAGTTCTGGATCCGCCCCTGCTCAAACATTCGGCGCGCTCAAAACGCAACTCGATCCCTCAACAACGGGAGCAAGTTACATTATACCTCACGTGGTGTGACCTGTTGTGGCGTGACGAAGTCGTTACACGAGGGGATCCCGTGTCTGAGCCCGCACATGAACGTGATAAGCCACGCCCCTCGTTTCCCCAACTGTCGGTGATTAAAGTCGCCTGGAAAAAGAGTGAGCAGCCTCGTATCGTCGCCGCCGCAGATGGTCGCACTGTGACGAACCAGAATGGCCCGATTGTTGGCTGAAAACGGTTTGGGACGTGTGGCGGTACACAGCGAGCCCGCCCAGACTCTATCTGTGTTTGCGCCGCCACTGGAACAGCAACCTCATGAAGTCTGGACCGCTGGCGCTAGGCCAGGCTTGTTTTGACGAGAAGTGCAGAGCTGATCACGTGCTTTCAGCGAAGGCTTTTTGGCCGCAGATTAGCGAGGGGCCCCAGAGTCGCGGAGGTGTTACTAGTATTACGTCGAGATTAGGCGGAGATGTTTCGCTGGAAGCACGTATAGTATTGTATTGTTCGTAGTAGAAGTACGTATAGTATTGTTTCGGTCAGGGGGTCGCCGCAGGTGTGAACCCGTCCCATGAAAAGCGAAGGTGCCCGGAGCCTAAGTCGGACGATTCCGAGTTTCGGAGCGAGACGAAAAAAGCGTCCCATTGTTGAGCGAGGTATGTAGAGTGCACAGTTCAGTACAGAAATACAACTCGACATTCTACAGTACAACAGCTAAATGCTAACCCCCCCCTTTTTTTTTCGGAAATCGGTGGATTAGCTACACATCTATTCGCGACTCCAGCGAAATCGACGCCGCGTAGCGGCGACGCCGAGAAGCTCAGAGAGGAGGTCGTTTCGACTCTGTCGTCTGCTATCGCTGCTTGGTTCTCGTATAGGCAGCATAGAAACAAACATCGTTCCCAGTAATTAATTTTATGCTTCCGCCGTGTCATTCCTATGCACTGACTAGAAGAAGGTTTCTATCTTCGAAAAATCGCTTTGCTTTCATATGTAACACCGATTTTACGCTGCAGTGCAGGACATTTATGGTGGTCCGCGTGTTGAACGACGAAAACGACCTCCTCTCGTCCGCCATTTTGCCTGAGCAGCGCGGAGTCGCGAATAGTCCGTTGCAACCTAAGAACGAAGGGCGAGGGTAAGACGGGCCGGGGAGGAGGAAGCAGACGGAACGCTGGAGAAGAGAGGGGGATCGGGCCTCTCTTCTCCAGCGTTCCGTCTGCTTCCTCCTCCCGGCCCGTCTTACCCTCGCCCTTCGTTCTTAGGTTGCAACGGATTTGTAAGTCCAGCTCCAGGGCGCTGCCATCTTGCTCGCTGGGGTGCGCTTGGACGCGTCCTAATCCGATCACGAAGCATTGCTAAGGCGTCATAATCGGATTATGGCCGCGCCCAAGCGCACCCCACTGTGCAAGATGGCGGCGCCCTGAGACCGCACTTGCAAACGCAGGGTGGGGCGACTCCCGAGCTTCTACGAATCGCTCCTCAGACCTCAGCCAATCAGTTTTCAGCATTAGCCAGTAAGAACTCCAACAATCCGTCCTGCTCTTCTGCATTGACCTGTTTGTGACTTTAACGTCACCGTCTTGGGATTCGTACACGCAATCAACCGCTCAACCGTTCTGATCTGCACTGGGGCCCTAATCTGGGGCCCTAATCTGGACACTTGGCGGAAAAGTCGGTGAGAAATTCGGCGGCTATGATTGGCCGGCGCCAAGGTCAAGTGTGGCGTCGGCCAATCGCGGCCGCCAGATTTCTCGCCGTCGCTTTCGACAGGCGTCCAGCTTAGGGCCCCTGATCTCCAAAAAGCCAGTCATCTTTCACTCTCTTTTACATGTAAAAAAATAAAAATAAGTAGTTCCGTTACCGCGGCCAGAATGCAGAATTCAACGCCGCGAGTGGTGGCATCTGGTGGAAGCAGTGCGAACCCACGCGCTCATTTGCCTGGCTTCTTTTCGTTCGGAAAAAGCATAATTTTGTTTTAAAAACTAAAGGAAAGCAGCTAATTTGTACGTTCTGTTGTTGGAGGTCAATAAGGAATAATCGGTACTTTTATACATTGATCAGTTGCTGGCGCAAGAAAATGTCGGTCCCACTACGCGTGGAGCAAAAATGTTTCACGTATATAAATGCTGACTATCCCGATCTATACGGCAAGGAAGTGTTCCAAAGTGTGTCTCGGACGCATCGGAGTGCAAGGAGGAGTGCCCCAATCAAAGGGCATCATAGAGAATAATAATAATAATAATTGGGTTTGTGTGGATATTTATACAGCGAGTCGTTGGTCAGCCATTTTTAATGTTGCGACGAGTCACTCGCTGTAGATGAGCAATTTAGCCAGTGCAGTAAAACCGCTAGCCTGGGATTTTTAACGTGCACCACGCAGTAGTGATACACGAGGCAACATAGAGAAGGAGCAGGGACCGGGCGATGACGAGGCAGCCAAGCGCGCATCGTAGTTGGCTGAGGTTGAGGGGAAACTACAGCACGTGAGCGCGTCTGGAGGGCAAACAAACACGCGGGGGGCGCAAGGAGCAGACGAACTTGTACGCCGGATACGGCGTGGCAAGTTCGTCTGCTCCCCTTGATCTAACGCCCAACTGCGCCCACGGGCATTTGTCACCGTGCGTTATCTACGCGTTCCATATGTTGCCCTTTGATTGGCGTGCGCCCCCTTGCGTTCCAATGCGCCCAAGACGCAGAGTAGAACACTTGGTCGCCATATAGGAACGTCCTTACTAACAGGGAGTGGTTCATAATAAATATGCCACACTTTGGCCAAGTTTTGTCACTACGTGGCGCCCCATTTCGTCTCGCCTGGATAAACATTTGGCTATAGTAGGCAGGTGGATCAGAAAAGGGGCCTAAAGCAACAGAGAGGGAAATATTGTATGCAGGTATGCAGACTCCTTTGAAACGTATACATCTTTCAAGACGGAGAGAGTGAGAGAGAAAGAGAGAGATAATATATGTATTTTGGAGAGCTGTCGCAGAAAGGACACTGGCTACTTCATAACAAGACTGATAGAGAGGGGGAATAAAGAGAGACAAATGTAAAAGTAATGTACATGAGAAACCAATTGGCACACAAAATGAGAAATACTAATACATAGAACAAGGACATGTTATATATATAGTACGGTATGAAATATCCCAATCTCCGATTCGCCGAGCACACAGATAGATATTGCTAGAGATGGTATTTATAACAGTTCTAGGGGGAGCTCGTTGTTGTTCGAGGCCAGGACGGGAGTACTATTACGGACTAAGACCTACATCTCGCTTGGTAGCAGGAAATAGTGTGTGGAGCATGTGGATGAGACGGCCGAGTACTTGATACTGTACTTGCAGGGGCTCAAAAAAAAAATATATATATATATATATATTAGCGTTTTTTTTTTCATTTGCAAAGTAGCCGAGTCTTTTAGTGGTACATTTGAGATTTTCTAGAGAAGGGACCTGGTGCTCTCTGCTCTTTCCTAAACTTGCGCTTTAATTTCCTAATGTGACTACTTGGGGCCCATCGCTGATGTCATGACAAAATTAAAAAATTACACCGCACCGCTAACTTGCTTTTTTCAATGAAACAGAAGAACAAGCACACTCTCGTTGCTGTTTCGCTCACTTTTCTCGGGAACTAATCAAGTTTAATATTTCCTGGAAAAAAAATAAGAAAAAATCTTAATACGACGATTTTTGCTTGCCTGACAATTTTTATAGCAGCCTTATTAGGCAATTCTTGTGCTTATATTGTATTTTTCCACTCCTAGAAACCCAAGCTCGTAGCATCTTTCGAAGCTGCTCCCACCTAGAAAGAGTTTGTGCAGCCGAGGTGCGTCTTAAAGGGATGCTGAACCGAAATCTGGATTCCACAAAACACGGCGGCAAAAGCCTGCAACGGGATGCTATACAAACACCAAAACATCACCTATACAGCGATATCTCAAACGAATGACCGTTATTTTCTATTAGAAAAAAAAAGTCGCAATTGACAGATATTTTGACGTCTTTGTTCTCCGAGTAGAGTCGAGAGGGAGAGGGAACGGCCTCGCGTCTTCCCCGCCTCGCCGCCTTGAGGGAGCGAAGCGAAGAGAGGAGGAAACGAGGTATCTTGACGTCACGCGCCTCGTCGGCCTGGTTCAATCTCGACCTCTTTTTCTCAAAATACGGCCGTCCATTCGAGATATCGCCTTAGGAGTAGTGTTGTAGGGATTGTAGCGTCCCGCCTACAGCTCCTGCATTGTTTTCTGAAATCCAAATTTCGGTTCACTATCCCTTTAAAGAGCTCGCGCTTGTAGCATACGCTGCAAAAAAAAAAAAGTTTTGTAATATAACAGGAAATATCCGCAAATTTTCGGTCAAAATAAGGAAACGGCCCTGTTATATTAAAATACAGACAGGCTTATAGGTTGAAAAACATGGTTTATGCTACACGTCAAAAACACAAGTTTTTGGTAAATAAACATACTAAAGATACTTGTATTATCAGTAAAAACAACAAAGTTTGATTACACCGACAAAAAAAAGTAGTTTTTCCTTAAAAAAAAAACACTTTACGAAACGTCACGTTATCTGTAAGAATACAGAGCTTATGTTATTCCCTCACCCCAAACTTTCTTGGTGAATAAACAGGGCAAACAAAGTCAGATTACTGGAAATCAGTGAACGAAGTCGTTAAAAGCAATTATTTCGTGAAAGAATGTTCTTCGCAATACCATGGTATAGTACATAAAAACGTTCTTCGCGGCCTGGTCAAAAACCAGTCTAACATACATATTTACGCAGTGCAAATAATTTAAATTCCGAGGAAACAAATTACAGATTACAGATAATGCAAGCGCGAGCAAACAAAACGTGAAAGCTCAGGCTTAACTTTTCATGCCAACATAGGCCCGAGTCAGAAACCTTTACGAGACTCCACAACCTGCACCTGACATGCCGTAGTGCTGTTTCCTTTAAGATCGACCACCGTTTTACAAGTCACAATACTAACCGAGGCGAAATTTGAATATTCTTTTGCTTTGAAATGATACACATGTTGAACAGGCTACAGTTCACCTCTCCTCAAGAACTGTGTTACTTTGAATTGATACAGATGTTGAACAGGCAACAATTCATCTCTCCTCAAACACTGTGTGTTCGAAATTCGAATGATCACGGCGGTGCCGAGTACGCTAGCGCGTCGCAGTTCGGAGCGCGACCCGGTAACGGCGGGAGCCGGCGGAGCAGAGGTCCACGCCGAAGACGAGGAAGGACACCGGTTGACTTTCGACTTGGTTTACACTAGGCTGCCTCAATGTCCTTACGTTTAGGGTGACGCCATCCTTTGCAGTACCCAATGCCGACAACACGCGCTCACAGGGAGAATACAAAGAAATCGTTAAAAACACCGTGATTTCTCCCAGAACAAAAGGTAGCTGCATACATAGTCACGTTTCACTTCTCGTGCCACACGAACATAGTCCCATGTAAATATATTCAGCATAGTAAAGCTATGCTCGAGTTTTTTGTTTTTTTTTAACTTCGTCAATGCGGCTGAGTGTGATCGAATGTCACCGATCTCGGCAATTGAAATAAAGGAAAAAAAGCGCGTGGATAGTAGCGTCCGCACCCACAAGTCCACTAGTAAACGCGACTCATTATGTGCAATTCCAAATGGCAGCGTGTGGCTTCAAGTGGTTTCTGTTGTTGCCACTTTCAAAACGGTAAAAACTGTACTTTTCCTGCACAAAAAAGAAAAAAAAACATTCTAAGTTGCAGTTGGTTGGCGACGGCCGGTCCCGTCGCGTATTAAGAATTGTGGAGACGATCCCTTTTGCCAAGGGACGTGGTCTTCGACTCGCCGCCGTCCTGATCTGGGATGATTTTATGCGTGTGTGTGTTTCGGTTAACAAGAAACGAAATCCGCCTTGCGCACCGAGAGCATAGACTTTTTGTTTTTTGCGACCCTTTGTTTGTTAGGAGAGATTTGCAGCTGCAGTCTGCAATGGACCAGGGGCCTTACAATGGACACTAGAGAGCCTAGATTTAAAACAGAGTCCATCTCAAACCAGGGGGAGCGTTTGCAATTTCATGCCGGACACCTCCTGCGTCGATCAGTCGCAGGTGCGCATGCGCTGCATTTTCACGTGGTGAGGAGACAATGCGGAGACTTTTGCAGACAATCACCGTGTTTTGTCACCTCCTCGCGGCTCGTATTGCAAATGCGTCCCATAAACCACCTGATCCGATCGCGCATTCGGAAACTCTCTGTAATAGAGGCTCACGCCAGAAGCTTCGGCTACGTTCAGGTTTTCCAACTTTTTGGCGGTTAGTTGACCGTGCGTCTTTGTTTAGCTAGCCACGGGAGCTCTTCTTTCCGAGGTGGGTGAGTGATTGCGTTAGTAGCTGTGCTACCTAAAGGCTGAACTCCAAGGAGCGAAAAGCGACGAGAGTCAGTGACAAGCGACGGAGATTTCTCATTGTTGCTCGTCGCGTCACTCGGTTTTTGTATTTAGAGAAATCGTCGCTCGTCGTCTTGGTCGCTTGCTCCCGTCGCTTTCGTGCGGTGTGCCATCTTCTCACGACTGACTGAGCGACAGCGGGTCGCCGTCGCTTGTCTCGTCGCTCGCCAAATCGCTTACAACTGTGTGTGAACGGCACTTAAAGGCCCATACGCACATTCGCGTTTGAGTGCGGAGCGGCGTTCTTGCGGCCAGGAGCGTTTGCTTGCGGCATGATGCTCTCCGTCGCGCAATGCCTCGCAACGCGCCGCAAGGGAGTAGAGACCCGTTGTAGGAGGGTTGGGGGAAGGGGAGGGGGGCAGGAGGAGGAGGAGGAGGAGTGAGAGCCAAGCGTGTACGCGCGCTGTGCGCATTTGTCCCTGGCTAGACCGGCTCAACTTTGGACGCAGCAGCGGCAGACCAATCAGAAGCCGAGAAAGGAAAGGAGGGTCACGTGTTCGCTCGCGCCACTCAGTGAGGCGTATCCGGAATCCGGTTCTCCGTTCGCATAGCTTGCTTTTTCGTTTTGGGGAGCGGTGGGGACTGCTTTTTCCAAGGCTGCGACAGTTAAGTTTGACAGAATAGGGAGTTTTCGTAAACCGCTTTCCTCCTTCCGCTAAGCTATATCCGCAGCGAAGATACCGCTACTGCGCCTGCGCGCCGCTAGCCTTGACTGAAGAAACCCGGATCTCGTGGCGGATTGCGGAGAGCGTTGCGGGATGGCGGAAGCGATCTACGTAGCAGGTTGCGGGGAAGCCAGCGGGATTAGAGAGTTTTCGTAGATCGTTTCCGCCGTCCCGCCACGCTCTCCGCAACCCGCTACGAGATCCGGGTTTCTGCAGTCAAGGCTAGCGGCGCGCAGGTGCAATGGCGGCCCCTTCCTTGCGAATAGCTTAGCGGAGATGGGAAAACGGTCTACGAAAACTCCCTCTTGTCCCGGGATCGAACACTTCGACGCTGTCACCTATGGCCGCCACATTGCCGTGGATTTCGCTTACTATTGATGTGCCTCTAGCGACGATAGGGCGTTCTTATTGGCTCTTGACTGCGGTGTGCAGCTACGTTTTAAGCGTAAATAAACTTACGACACGAGACCATTATTCGGGAGTTTTCGTAGACCGCGTTTCCCCCTCCGCTAAGCCCTCGGCAACGAAAAAGACGCTACTGCGGTTGCGCGCCGATAGCCTTGACGGTAGAGTTCCGGGTATCGTAGCGGGTTGAGGAGAGCGTTGCGGGACCGCAAAAACGATCTACGAAAACCCCTATTTCTGACGCTATTTCTGACGCATATTGCGCTTGAGACAATGGAACGAGGGTTCGCAGCCGCCTGATGCTTGGGGGCCGCGTCCGATGCGAGTCGCGGGCCGCGTGTTTGAGACCCCTGCTCTACTTACTATAAAGGGCTTCACCCATGCACTTACCAAACACGCAGCTGATTGAGTGAAGTAACTGGATTTTAAGGACAACGAGGGAGGAAGGAGACATATATACGTTGGGGAAATGGAGATAACCAAGCAGAGGCTCCGTATTGCTTTCGAATTGTTTCAGGCATGGGAAGGTGTTGCAACTGATCCTACTCTTGTATTATTGTTACTAAAGAGACCCACTTCACCTGTATTATATCAACCCTTGTACCGAGCTCGTCCCTGTGTATCCGCGGTCAGATGAAGCATCGTGGGGTTCTCGTCTCCAAAACAACGTGCTTTGGTATATATATATATATATATATATATATATATATATATATATATATATATATATATATATATATATATATATATATATATATATATATATATATATACAAAAAAAAAACGTTTGCAGGATAAAGTAACTTAGGTGAACTCAATCGCTTTATCCAAAAATGCCCTCCACAACTCCGACACGTGCATGGCCATTAAACTAAGCCTGACCAACCGGATATCCTGTGTCGTCAGCCTTGGAACTGCACCCCTGCCCGTTTCGACATGGGTGAGCAACGTACCGGCGTACGTGGTCGTGTATCAACTGAGTGATGCACGTTGAAGATCCGAGGCTAGTTGTGGTACTACACTGGCGAAATTTCTCACCTACAGCGGCGACATCAGACGCCCACTGGGGCTCACTCACTTCACGCTGCCTAAACATACGCATACAGAAAAAAAGAAAATGCTTTTTTTTTTAACGACGTGCACACTTCAGAGTTTCCTGTTTCTCGTTTCACCACGTGCCCATGCAGTTGACCGAAATAAATTACTATAATTCCAGCAATTTTAGGAGCTCCAATTTTACGAAATGCATCTGATACACTTCCGCAATGTTCCTAAATCGTAGAGCAAAAACACCCCAATTAAAAAAGAAATTCGCTATTTACGAGTTTTTCCTGCGCGAAAACTTCGCGAATATTTGCCTCATGCTCGTCCTCCTTACCTCCTATATATATATATATATATATATATATATATATATATATATATATATATATATATATATATATATATATATATATATACATACATACATACATACATGAGAGAGAGAGAGAGAGAGAGAGAGAGAGAGAGAAAGAATAAATGAGGATTGTGGAAAGCCTGGCAGCCTTAAAAGCGGCGCCGGCTAGCTACTAATGCATAATTCGCAGTTCCAATGGCAATTTGTTTTTCGTCTTCAAAGCCAGATTTTGGTGCCGTTCGCGATACAGAGATAGCTAATCAATTTGATGACGTCGCCAACAAAGCGGGCTTTCTCGGTTAAATGATATTCGGGAATGGATTTTTCTCGTGGCACTGCGAAGAGGCGACGAGCAAATAACTCGATGGTTGAACACTGATCTAATCTGATTTTGAAACGTGAAACATCGTATCTCGCAACGCGTCTGGTGAGAAAGTACGTCAAAAGTGCCTAAAACAGCCGTCTAACCTGCCTTTTTCTGTCCTTTGTTTGTTGTTTTAGTTCTTTCCCATATTTTTATTTTTTCTTCCTTGTTTCATCAGTACTAAAGCGTGACTCAGCAGCACCGGGGCGCTCACGGAAAAGAATAAGAACTGCAGAGAACTAGAAATAAAGGAAGATCCATGGGTGGATCCTTAGGGAATGGGTTAGCACGACCCCGGGGAAACGTTAGCAGCATCCGCTTCCTGACGCTGCTTTCGCCGTTCACCGGTTTCGGCAGCCCGTCTCCTTCGTTCACAACCCGTCTCCTTTTGCCGCCTACTTAAACCAGCGCTAGTACTTGGTTCACACTCCATTCTGTAGCACAAACCAAGGCATACACGCTAGCTCCACACACCTGCAATTTCAGAACTCGCCCCAGCATCTGCTCGCGCATTGGCTTCCGCCCCGTGACGTCGACTCCCTCTCGCCTGTGTCCTTCACTGCTCTCCTCCTCTCTACGCGGCGCGCTTCATGCCGTCAGCTTTTCCCTGTCATGTGGGTACTAATGCTAACGCATTAAAAATAACGTGACAACTGAAGGCAGTTCACATGTCCTGATTAGAACCCATTCTGATAATGTAACCGAACGAGGCTGGGACCCAGGCCGTATATATACCCGACTCCCTTTGCAAAAAGATGCAAGAGCGACCCGATCCTAGCTCACGTGGCCGGGGGTGGTCAGCTTGGCACCAGCTCGAGGCATTTCTCGTCCAGACGGCGTGGCACGGTGGATAATTTGGAACTTGGAAGTCGTCTTGGAAGCGACCTGCCAGCTGACAGTATAGGTGGCAGCTGCGTGCTCGTTGGATCAGTGATACGTCTATCTTTAGCCACGTGATCATGCTCCCGCAGGGAGCGGGGTTAGCTGATGAGAAGGAGGCGGTTCATCGGCCCGGCGAGCGCGTATCTTCCACCACACTGTCAGCTTAGGGCGGAATAGCCTGTTTTCCTGCTGCCCGGTTCTCGCGACGATATGACCCGAGCCACATTGTTGGTCAAATGCTGATCCACGATGGGCAGACTAAAAGTGCGATCCCTCGAGCCCAGATGGACGTGCGATTTATAAGGATTCTGTTTTTCGAGGGTTTGCCTCGCTGCCTGCGCACGGACGAAAAAAATAACACGAGAACTGTGTGTATTCCACAGTTCTGCGTTATTGATGTGATTATGATTTACGTGATCTGCGATTGTATGCGTATAGTCTGTGAATGCGCGCGCATATATATTATAACGATTACGGTTAGGAGTCCGGTCGTTCGCGCGCCCGATATATAGAAAACGCTTACGTATCCTTTGGCACTGGCGTTATTATGGGGCGCGGAGGTGTTTCCTTATCGGAGCACGGGGTTCTTCAAAAGACGCGTGATCTGTTTGTACCGTTGGCTCCCGTGAAACATTGTTTGGGTATCTGGACTGACGATGCTGCACTGGGTCCACATGTGCTTGACACAAACATCGCCGATTGTCACTTCATCGGATAGTTATTCTGGTTAATGTCGAATACTTGGCGCTTTGCGTCGTGAACAACCCTTCGGCACCAAAGCTTGTACCATGGTTCATGCATGCTCGTGGTCCAGTGCTCCAAATGTCGCAGTTCGTTAACGCAGTCAACATAGTTGTATGAATGTCTAGTTAGTGGAAAGCTGACACTGTACCTCCGTGCGTTTTACGATTTATTAGATGTAATATTATCCTTCTTTTTCTAAAAAAACTGCTGCTAGAAAAAAAAAAAAAAGCTGTTTCAAAACGATTTGGAAATAGCTGCTTTGAACCCTTGTCGTTCTTAAAGGGGCCATGAAACGATTTATCAACTTTTTCATGTTTAGCTTTCCTCCTCAACTCATAAATCGCGCATTCTACCAAACAGTTCAAGAAGACGGAAAGGAGGAGTCCCCTCTTGCTCGGACCCTCGTTTGTGTACCCGGACACAGCTAAGGCCTGACACAGCCATTCTCCCTCTAGACAATTATCCCGTCGCTCAAAACTCGGACAAAAGTTGCTTTCCCCACCTCGTTCACCATTAAGCTGACAGTGCTGTGGAAGCTACGTGCTCGCGGGGCCAGCCACACTTTGGCCACGTGATCGCGCTCTCTCGCGCATACCTACCCGCAGAGAATGAGGTCAGGTGATGAAAGGAAGGCGGCTGATTGGTCCGGCAAGCGCATAGCTTCCACCGCACGGTCAGCTTAGGGGTGAAGGGGTAAGTGAGGTCCGGTGTCGTGTGACGTGTGTTTGGGCCGGGTGACGCGCTTCGAGTACCGCACCGCGGATGTATCACAGTGAAAAGGCAGAGAGCTTTCGAAGGGAAGGAGGTACGAAATAGTCCGATGTGTTTTCAAATTTTCGTACTGAAAGTCAGGCTTTTGACTTTCTACCTTCATTTTTTTTTGGCCCACTAAACAATACGCTATTAGTAAAATCCCATTCTAAATTCATTTATCCCAGCCCAAAATTCGTTTCATGGGCCCTTTAAGATCCCTTCCGAAACTGCAACGAAGCGGGATGTTCGAGTGATGAGTGAAAGGGCAGCGAAATCGGAGCACATACTGCAGGAGCTGTGTGTCATCCGTCTAAAGTTTCTCGGCGGTGCGTCTTGTACCCTGTCGCTCTGGAAGCGCTGCGAAAAACGTTTCCTCAGTTGTTTTTCCTTCCTCCTTCTCCAGCAGCTGCGAGCCAGGTGGTGATCGGGCTGGTCGGCGTGGTCTTCAGCCTGGGGCTGGTTGCCTTCATCGTGAGCTACTACAAGATGGGCGCTCGGTCGTGGAGCGAGCGGCGCAGTCGGCCGGCGCCCCACGACCCCCAGCCCTATCAACACGTGCTCCTCCCGCCTGTGCAGTCGGTGAGTGCCAGCCAGTCTTGTGCACAATACAAACAAAAAAATCCTTTTATATATGTATATAGATATACCGTATTTTCCTGGCTATAGTCCGCACCCGGTGCATAATCCACACATGGTGCTTAGTCGACACCAAAATTTTCTCATACGCGGCACACCTTGAGAAATGTCTGCTTTCTTAGCTCGCAAAGAAGCATGTAATATACAGAAATCATCATTAACATACTTTTTCATTCACAAAATTCGTCGCGGCTCGTCATAATGAACGATCTTGAAAAACGGAATTCCTGTATGGTCTGCACAGCCTAAAGTTTCCGCGGACTATAGCCCGAAAAGTCCCGGAAAATATATTGATTACAATTGCTATTACTTTTGGTTTAAAAGTAGTCCGCGTAGGTCGTGTAGTCCGCGGACTATAGCTCCGGAAAATGTATAGATTACACTTGCTATTACTTTTAGTTTACAAGTATTCAAGTAATTTGCTCTGTCCGAGCAAAACAGAGTTCGAGCGGCACATTCAATTCTTGCATCTTTTTGCATGATCATAATCGATACGTCACGTGCACCATATCTTCAACCATGGAGAGTTACTACATTGGACTCTTACGCCCTTATGAAAACTGTTTCTCGTTACTGCTAGGTGTAGGTGACTATATTCGGCTTCTGGTTGGCCAAGAGAGCATGTCAAGCCCTCTTTCTGCGTCTGGTGCACGCCCTGGCTCTGCCCGCTCCACCCATTGACCAAACTCTCTCTATATACGGCTCTGCTGTCATCCAGTGATTTATACCCCTCTCCCCCAACACAAACCATAGCCTGAGTCCACTCCTCCCCCTTTCCCCGAATTCCCTACTCAAAGTACACAAACCCTTACATGGCTTGCACGTGACGCGATCGCACCGTACCAATGGTCATTCCCACTTGTTCTTGCGGAGAAAAGGTCCGTCAAAATGGCCTCTGGTGTGACGTCAGTGCAAGCCCTCAGACATTTGCCCCCCCCCCCCCCACACACACACACACCAGATTGCCAATCCTGGATAAACCCCTGCTGTCAACTTCCTGCGTTCCCTAGAGCCACTGTGCGAGGGCGGGAAAGGGGGGGGGGGGGGAAGGGACTCAAAAAAGAAACTGGAATTTTTTTTTTATAAACTCCTGTATTTATTTTTTACGCTCATATTTCAGTCACCATCAAAGTATACTCACTCTCCGCCTAATGCAATGCACTTGTCGAGACGTTTCTTCCAGTGCTCAAAGTAGCCTTTACGCTCGTCGATTTCGATGCCTTTCAGTGCTTCTGTCGCTTATTGTGTCACCTCTTCCACATGGGCCAACTGTTTCATTTTGAGGATTTTTTTTCATCCGAGGAAGCGAAAAAAGACACACGGGGCGAGGTCCAGTGAGGAGGTAGGCTGTGGCAGGGGGGCCATGCCGCTTTTGGCCCAAGACTGGTGAACACTCGGCGCCGTGTGAGCAGTATAGCAACCCGAGTTTTGGCGAGACTGGTTCGTCCACCATGACAACGCGTCTACCACACCGCTCTGATTGTTAAACAGTATTTGGCCCGTGTGAGTTTTTGTTTGTTTCCCCGGACGAAAAAATCTTGGAGGACGCTAAGCTTCTCCTTTAAGAGTGCAACGCGATAGCGTTATCGGGCCCCGTTCGTATCGCCTTCTCATTCGCTTCTCCTGTCCTTCCTGCCAGTGAGCAGGAAGTGCGACGGACATGGCATAATCCAATAATAATAAAAAAAAAAACGGACATGGCGTAGTCAGTAGCGTGTTCGGCTCGCAACCGAAGGGCGTGGGTTCGAATGCCGCCTAATATTCTTCGGATTTTTCTTTAAAGCAAGTGAAATACTTTATAAATCGAAATCATTTGAGGCATGCGGCGACCTTTAATTCGCACTACATGTCGTTTTTTCTTTATTACTTTGATTTTACGCGTGACGTCACGTTTCACGTGAGCGTTGTAGTTTCTTTGAAATTCCCGCGCGAGGTCATGTGACTTTGACGGCATTACCCTATCGACCAATCAGGATTTTCCCGTCACAACGCCACCGACGCTGGCTTTTCTGCTACACGAAACCCTTAACGCTATCGCGTTAAAGAAAAAAAAGTTTTTAAAGGGAAGCGGTTTGTTGATGTGGACGAGGTGAAACAAAAAGTAGCACTAAACGTGTGCAAATACCTGTTCGATTAGAATAGCCGGCTGTCGTGACTTTTCCTTCCACTGTGAAGGCTACGAATGACGTGTTGCTAATCGAACCGGTATTTGCACACCTCTAACTGAAAGGCATCAAAATCGACGAGTTTTAAAACAATTTTGAGTATTAAAAGAAACGTTTTGACAAGTGCATTGCATTAGGCGGAGAGTGCTTTGAGGATGACTCAAATTTGAGCGTGTAAAAATAAACACACTATTTGGTAAGAATTTTAAATTCCGGTTTGTGTTGGGCACTCCCCTCGTATCAGTGGCTCTAGCGTTCCCCTCATGCAGGGAAGAGCCGTCGACGATCAGTGCGATACTTTGGAAAGCAGACGCGGGGGATCTGTGCACAGCAGGTGCCACCGGACTGGTGGAAGAAGAAAGGACGATACTTTTTTTGTTTTTTCTTCCTGGCAAGGGTGGAAGGTGCGCCCTCTAAGATGCGCACAGGAGCACCTTTGTTATACAGATCCAAATTTAAAAAAAAAAGTAAAAGCACTATTTATAGGCGGTGCTAAAGTCACTATACCCGTTTTCACCTCAAGAAAAAAGCAAGTTTTGCGCATTGTTCATACGCGGCGCGAAGTAGTTCTTACGAGATTTGGTTGTCGGAGGAAAAAGCGACGCTTTTGGCGTTTGAAACGTGTGCGTCTTGGTAAGATAACATATATCTAATCTAAAATTCACCTACATATGTCTTAATTATCCACATGAAGTGGGAAATTAGTAATGCTCCGCGAGGAGCCGGACTTGTTTTACTTCGGTTCTTGAGGTGAGAACAGGTATAGATCCTTAGAGTAACTGCATAGGAAAGTAGTGCCAAGCTCTCCTTGTGGTCGGTATTTTGGTCCATGGAATGAGCAGTGTCTCCTTGATCCTCTCCATTCCTGGTGAGCCGATTTAAATTCGCGGTGACAGGTTGTTTTGTAGACGCTTTTTAAATTCGCGGGGACAGGTTGCTTTGTAGACGCTTTGCAGCAGCAGCTGTGCATGGGTGCCGCCATAACCGACTTTCAGTTTTTTGTTTCCTCTTATTCCCTTCACTTCATCATTATTACAGTCGGTCAGGTTATTGCCATTTTAGATTCTTCTGTGTCCTTCTCCCCAGCATAGGCCTTTGTGGAGGCTCGTCAACGCCGCCTTCGGTGGCTATAAAGACATTTCTTGTATACCGAGATTTTGTTATCTAAACACCGGCGAACCAAGCGCACATCTTCGCACCGCCACCGCATGTTACGTCGGTGTTTGGCTGCGTTGAAAAATATATTTCCGGTTTTGAAATGCGCAAGATAAAGAATATATGTAAGAGATGTGTGGGGATAAGCACGATTGATAGGTTGATTGCATACAAAGTGCCAAAGACGCCTATATTGTCCAGGAACGCTTCCAGTACGACGGTGCTCCATAGCGATCTTGGTGCGACTGGTTCAGAACTACCCCTTCGAAACTTCTAAGATCCTGAAAGGACCATAACAGCGATTAGCATGGCAACAAAGACCGCCAATATACTTGCGAGGTTTTGGTCGTCTGTATGTTAGTTCGTGTCCTGCTAACAGGCAGGGAAGGCAGTGGCGCTGCTTTCCCAGGATCCGGTGACTTTAGGTTGAAGCTACACTTTATTCAGTGACTGTAGGTGGCGCAAACCGATTTAGAGCTTTCAGGCGTATTTGTCCATCCATCCGCCCATCACGCAATTACGAGGAAAAGTGCGAGACTCGAGAGGCCTGAGAGCCATTGCTCGAACGTCTGCGTCTCGATCTGATGTGTGCGAATTATCTCCTTTGCTGGACTGACGTTGTTCTGCACAACGCACTCGTCGGGATGTGGCAAGGCCGTTGTCCAGGCGATCCGGCTGGCACACTGCATATCTGGGGTTTCGTGGTAATACAGGGCTTCCGTCCGGTGCCATCTTCAGTGTTCGTGCAAAAACAGCATTTCGTTCGTGCATGGTCGAAACGTTGACCTCGCCCGTGCTGGGTTGCGAATTTAAATGTATGTACTCTCTTCGTTCTTTTTTTTAAAACTGATGCGGGGAATTTCGTGCCAGTCCATCGCTCGCTCTGCTAAGGTGGAAAGAGGTGGGGAGAGTGTCTCCTGATACCACATTCTCTCTCTCGATTTCCTTCCTTAGGCAGGGATTTTTTTGTAAGCAGGGAGTAATGACCGTTGTCTTGGTTTCCGTTCATTTTCTCCGCTGGAAGCTGTATTCCGCGACGAGTGGTTATCACCGTCCAGGGGCTTGAGCTGTCACTAGATTCTTTTTGTCGGAACCTTACGCGTGCACAATGACGTAAAAACTATTTAGTGTGTTTTTGATTGTTACCGGAAATTTGGGCAGTCCCGCACTCGAAGCCGGCGATAACGTAGTTTTTTCTTTGTTTTTTTTTTAAACGAGAAGCGCAGATTGCCGCTCGTCGGCCATGGTTCCGGCGTCTTGGGCGCCTCGCGGGGTTAGCATACGCAAGTGCTCAGAGGCCCCACCAAATTCCGAGGACGGTTTCCCCTCCATATTTTTTTCCTTATTTATTTTTTCTTTGTCTGTATTTCCGGCGGCTCGCTGCACCGGCTTTGGAGCGTTCGAGCAAATCCAACGCGGCCGGATGTACGACGCGCAGAAAAAAGCCCGTCCCGTCGCATCCTGCCTATTGTCTCTGCACTGGTCGACCGTCGGACGGGAATCCCGTTGTCTTTCTGTCTCAGGTCGCATCGTGCAACAATGGGCCGGGCACGCTTTTCGTTTTCTTCTTTCTCTATGGTCTTACTAATGCTCGGATCAACGGCTCACTGTTCTAATCTCTTCCGTTCCTCGCCCTTTTCTCTCTCGCGCTGTTGTCTGCTGTCTTCATCTGCTCGCAACTGCTCGGCTGCTCCAGCTTCGAGAGCCTACTACTAATCATCATCGAGACCAATCTCGGGAGGACTCGCGGTGATCATTCACCGCCACGCCTATTGTTTGCCTGCCTTCATGATGTCTGATGCCGGCTCTGTGGGCACCTGACCTGTAGGTGATTGATGAGCTGATGGTTAATTAAATGAACTCTTTGTTTCTTGATTTATTTATAATGGTGTTTGCAACTTCCTCATCACTTTTGTGTTGAGGAAGGGGTGAGAAAAAGGTTAAAAAAAAGGACTATCTTCGTAAAATTAACATAAAAGGAAATGTCTGAATAAGCAAACAATCCTATGTCTACGACTCTACGCGAAATTCTCATTGAACTGTTCTGCACACAAAAAGTACATTCCTTTGGGTATTAAAACGGCGCTACCACCGACTTCAAACCACCACTACACACTTTCAGCACCCCTATTTCGTGTAATACATCCTTTATAGATGTCAAGTAGAGTGCCATCGCACCTAAAACCCTTCATTTGTTGAAAGGGTGCAGTGCAGGAAAACGTGATAACATACAAACTTGGGACCACTTTAGTGAAGGTTTCTTTAGCGTCTGCATCGAATAATTATTGCCTGTACCAATGATTTCTACCAGGAGGTATAGAATCTTAAACCTTGAGAAATTGTGTTATGTGAACATCTTGTTGAGAAAAAAAGAAAAGACAGGAAAAAGCCAACATATTTGCAGTTTTCTTAATTGTTCAGATGGTCAGTGGCAAAATGATGACACAGAGGGGCAGTCAACACTTGTGAGTCTGGTGTTTTGCACACTTCATGGCATCTACATATATTTGTTGTTTCTGTGTGTGTGAAAACTGTATGAAGTGTGTGATGCATATAAACTTTATGTGTATGTAAAGAGCGGAGCCCAAGGAGGTCACAAAATATTCTGGATATAGCTTTTTTTTTCATTTGTGACGTCATTATGCTTTAGCCTGTTATCTGAAGAGTGCTGGTAGAATGCTGGTATTGTGTTAGTCCGGGAACCACGGGGGCAGGGGGGAAAGGGGGGGGGGCAGGCATGACGTTAGCCACGTAGCTTTTCTAAGCTATCCTCCCGTGTCGCTCGCCTCTTTCTCATCCACCTCGTGAATCCTTTCAAATGTGAACCACACGTGAGCATTGAATGGTACGTGGTTGCGTCTACGAACTGAGTGGCACCAGGTTCTACCGTGGTTCTGTTCATGATCGCGGCAGCTGACTGCGCCTACAGCAATAAATTCAAGGAATTATTTTTTTCCCCACCGTTACCATCGTGCAAGTGGATACCAGCGTTCTAACAATGTGCGTAACTTGGTTCAGCTTGAGAAATGCGCTTTGCATCGATAGAAATTTAAGTGCGAATTTCGACAGCGAATATTTGATATTGATCTTTTATTCTGGCTCAGAAGAGCCGCGGTGCCGCAGAAAGGCAAGTCGCCCATACCTAGGGTGGACCAGACGTCCTGTTTTGGCCGGGACAGTCCCGTTTTTGAGGTCCGCTTCTGCCGTGCCGTCTTTTTGTCCCAATAAGGAATCATGTCCCGTTTTCCAAACATATTCTTTATTTTTTTGATGTATAAGTGTGCAGACTTTTACAGCCGAGTCTTGTAGGATAAAGTCCCGTTTCGGAAACTTCAGTCGTCGGCAAATACGCCCACACCAACGAAGGGGCCGAAGCAGGACCTTCCAGATGAATGCATGCAACTGAACTGCGAGTGTGACTGTTCTCTAGGGCTTAGCGCAATAAGGTAACGCTTCGGAATAAGAGCAGTTATTTCATAAAGTTTTTCTCCCAACCTCAACTTTAATACCCCCCCCCCTCCACCCCGGTCCCCTTTTCTACTTGCGGCACCGCGTCTAATGATGACGCAATTTTGTACTCGCCCGTGTGAAAGGCTTTGTGGAGCGCTCGCACAAGTTCACAATACGTTTGGGGGTGTTCTTAGTGTGCATCGCGACCAACATCGAACCATGCGGTTTAGTTATGGTGTTTTATTAATATGCATCGTGGCCAACGTTAGACCAACTCGACTTGGCAGGAGCCAGGCACGTGGCCAGGATTTTGTTTCGGGGGGGGGGGGGGCGCCCGTCCATGACAAAATCCTGTATGAGGGGGAGGGGGAGAGGAGGTCCCAGCAAAATGGAAGATTTCGGGGGGGGAGGGGGGGGGGGGGCCGGGCCCCATGGGCCTCCCCCTGGATACGTGCCTGGCAGGAGCACATGTACAGGGTGTTTCCGGAAACGCGGGCAAAACCGCTCCTGCGAAAACTACACATCGCACGGGAAAAGGTTGATGCCGTAGTGGTCTGTGTCAGAGCACCCATTAAGGAAAATTATTAGCTTTCAATATAATCGGGTAATTAAATAATTTTAGTAATTAAATTGTTAATGATAGATATAAAGGGATGGTTTCAATTAAAATCTTGCTAGGCATCATCAAAAACTACTAAATTCTCCCACATTACAATGATATAACGCACGCGCAGCGTTTTACGGCGTTTGGACGCGTTTCTGGGTTTCGGTTTCTTATCGGAGTGCATCTCCGCGCAGGCAATCCCGCCTCACGTGTCTAAAACGCGCAATGTGCGTGCGCCGCCACGCATTGCACGTAAAGGAGCATCTTCACACGGGCACCGACGTCAAAAAGGCAAACCCCAGTCACGTGACAATCTGGAGGCTTTCTTATCTAGCCTCGTCTACGATGAATGGCGGCGCACGCACGTTGCGCGTTTTAGACACAGGGGGCGCGGGATTGACCGCGCTGCGGTAGAGGCTCTGCTTGTCTACGGTAAGGGGCCTTACGCGGCGGAGATGCGCTCCGATAAATAAAAAACGAAACCCAGAAACACGTCCAAATGAGCTTCTTTTTTTTTTTTTCGGAAGGCCTTAAAATGCTGCGCGTGCCCTATATCATTGTAACGTGGGTGTATTCAGAAGTTTTCGATGATGCCTAGCAAGGTTCTAATTGAAACCATGCCTTTAAAATCAATAATTAGCAACTTAATTACTCAAAACTAATTAACCATCCAATTATATTGAACGCTAATAATTTTCCTTGATGGGTCCTTTGACACAGACCACCACGGCATCAACCTTTATTCTGTGCGATGCGTAGTTTTAGCAGGATCGATTTTGCCTGCGTTTTTGGAAACTCTTCTCTTCTTGAGCGTTGTGAATGAATAGGATAGGGGGAGGAAGGAGAGGGCCAATAGTGGATGCACACCTGGCGCGTTTGTCACTGGCTCCCTGTATTAGGGTGACCAGTGACCACCCGACCCGCGATTCGCGGGACTGTCCCGCACCCGTCCCGCGTACCGCGAGAAATTCCCAAATCTTCAAAATGTCCCGCATTTCACACTGTCATAAAATTCACTCCGCAACTCGTGGTGCTGCCGAACAGCGGGGCACGGGGAAGCGCGGAGGTCTCTGGTAATCGTGTGAATCGAAATGGTACGCCATTTTCTATCCAAGCATTGCGGGAAGCGACCGTCGTTCTTGCAGGAAAACCGACGCGCATGCGCCGTTGTGCCTCTCCCTTTGGTGGCAAAATATTGTAAGAAAGAATGCTCGCCAAAAGTTTAAATATAAAATATTGTAATTATTTTCAAATTGCTGTGTCAACGCAAAAAAATTCCTGTGGATTATTATTTTTTTTTTCAAGGAGACAGCCACATTTTTAATGGTTGAAAAAGAACATAATGTAAAACTTTGTGTAGGACCATGTTGATAAAACTAAGCGTTGTCAGGCAACAATAACCTGAAAACAATTTACTGTTTACTGCTGCTGTAGCGCTGCAACGGGGACTGGAGCCTTGTCAGGCAGCTTTGGTCGCCTTTTGCTCCAGCATCCCAGACTTCTGGTCTAAATAAATAAACAATAAAAAACAATTATTTCCATTTGATGCAATGAGTTCTCTGATACAGTCGATTTTTATGTTTTCAACTTCGACACATTTAATAACATGTTTGGCATTAAGAAAAATATATATCACTGGGAGTGGAAATTATTTGAGTTTAATTGCTGCAATACAATTAGCAGGTGTATGAAAAGTACAGGATAGTAAATGTGTTAACAGAGCCTCGGTTCATTGTGTGCGTGTTAAAAAACAGTGTGTGGTGGAGAACGGCCGCTTATCTTACCTGAAAACATTAAGTGGCATACCCATTCAAGTTTTGTTATGTGTATAGTTACCTTCTGCGATTCAGTAATAAAAGTTTTGGTGAAAAAGTGACCAAGAGTGGTAAATCTATTTCTGCAGGTGATTTTATAGCCGCAACAAAACAATTCAGAAGCAAGAGTAAAACTTCTAAAAAGCACTGAATTCTCCGAAAATCGTAAAACGAAATTCGACGAAATGGCATTCAACGAATCTGCGTTCTATGAAATGCCATTCAATGAAACAGCGTTCGATGAATAGTCCAGTACCCATTAATTTCAAAGACAAATGATAAACACACAGGGTGCACTGATGAAAACTTAACCTGTTTTGAACTGTGTTTGGTCTTAGAGTTTTTAGAGTGACATGTCCTAACCAGGCTGAGATCTGTCCAAAGGAAATTCACGTTCCCATTCCATGGATCAGATTACAAACTACTGCAATCTAGGCTCCCACCCTGTATTATTAGCTTTTCTACACTTTCAAACTTAACAGCTTTTTTTTTTTTTAAACGTAGATGGAAAAACACAAACAGGGTTTGCCTCTTGAAAAAAAAAAATAGCAGATGACAAAAAAAAAAAAAAAGCCTATGTTTGTGACAGGAGAAAAACAAAGTGTATCTATGGCAGGTTTTGTTTCACTGGGTGGTCATACTAATCACGTTTCAAGTGTTCCTACAACGGTCGGTCCTCGTCAGATGAACAAGGCCGTCATATTAAATGTTTTTCGTAGATAAAAAAACAATACTTGTGAAATACGGTCATAAAATGGAAATTTCAGAATACCAGATGAAGCTCACTGTACCTATACAGCATAAAAAAATGTGATATTTTTCCGTCAGAATAGACTTTCACATATTCAGGGGGACAACTGGGTGACCCACATAAAATGCACAAGTTTCAGTGTTACCTAACTAAAAAAACAGATTTTTTTTTTTAATTTTTAGTGAAAGGACAGCATTGCAAGTAGCTCACAAATAGATGGGGACCAACTATGCCCGTTGCCAATGCGGGGCACCATATCTCCTCGATAAAAATTTTCCTGCTTTTTATTCTGTCAACATTATGGGCTCAGATTTTGATGAGATTGTCTTTAGGAGGAGTTTCAACTGTTTGTGCAGTTCCTCCTCCTTGCAGTGAACCTGGTATTGGAAACACCCCTTGTGCACATCCCAGGTTGCAGGCAGTGGCAGCGGGTTGGGAGACTGCAGCCTAATGGGGGTCGTACGATGCAGGCACTGTACACGTCAGCGAGCGTGGCTGAGCGGCAGCGGGCGGCCCTGGCAGCTGCACACGATGCCCAGGTGCGAGCAGCGTCAGTGCGCACGGACCTGGCCCTGGAGCTGCCCCCAACCGTGGCGCTGCCAGAGGAGCATCCACTGACCATGAGCGTTCACCTGCGCGACGCCGACCAGGAGCAAGAGCTGTACGGTGCCTGTGTGCGAGCACCGCCCAACCGGACGGTGACGGACAGCTGTCCCCCTTGTCGCTCGGGTTCGCTGAGCCTGGTGCAGCGCAACTGTGCCACGCCCCTAGTCATGCGCTCCCACTCGGTCAGCGTGGCCCAGTGCAGGCGGACTGCCCCATGGCCCAGCTCTGCGGGCAGCACGGACTGCGGCCGACCGGGGGCGTTTGACCCCCGGCGGCGGACTATGCGAGTCTTTCAATGCCCCGGCAACCATGTGATACGAGTGTGCTTCAGTGCCCAGGCCCAAAGGGAACGTGCTGCAGGTCGGACACTTTTGTACAAACACCCCGAACGCCGGCCGCGCAACACCTTGGCCGTTGGGGCACTCTCGGGACTGTGCTGAGCAGGTGGGGAGGAAAACTAGGCAGGTTGTACAAAGCGTGCATAATCAGTGTTCAGATATATTACGAGAGTCGGTGTTTCGCCCTCGTCTGACCGGGGCGGCAGGAACACGTGCCATGGTGCAAGGTCTACCATGTGATGCGCAAACGGCAGACTTTCTCAAATCCCAGTCACGTTTTGTCCGTTTCTTTACTCCTGTGTACTTCTAAGAACAAATTCAAAGTTGGTTAGTGTGACGGAGGCATTGCCAACATGGCTGGGGACAGTGGTGGCCATGCCTGAGGCCCTCGTTCCTGCATTGATGGTACAAATGTCTTCACGATGAACTCTCAAGCATTCCTAGTCATGTTGTTTAAGGAAGCTCGTAGTAAACTAGAGACGATGGCAACAATACGAAAGATAAACCAAGAGGGCAAAAGAGTGGTTGAGAGCATGCATTAGTATGCATGCGGCATTTTCTAAGCTCGCTTTCTAGCAATGCCCCCAGAGCTCGGGATCCCATGATTGTCTACTTTGACAAAAGAGCCAAAATTGAGCAAAATGCTGGATCATCCTTATTTGAATCCTGTTTCTGCTTCAGACAAGACTGTCAAGTACCTATACTAAATTCTCAAGCGACAAAAGTGCAGCCTTTATTCCCTCATGCATACCTCAAACTGAATTGCAATTATTGGGCTCAGTGTGACAAAGGTTTATGCCTGTGCATCCGTGAGCTATCAAATTTCAGGGAAGGAAGTTTCATCATTCTGGCGTTTCCAAAAAGTTTACAATGTATAGCCACTGACTAGAGGTGGTGCTGAGAATTGCTGACTTGTAATGGGTGGTAAATAAAGTTTATTGTGATTTCACAGAATACCTTTTAAATTATAATGTAGTGGACTCTTTCCAAGAGGGAGAAATGAGTGTCGGAAATTCGGGCAGTTGTTTGTCACTATTGGCTATGACCACCTTGGAACTATCTAAAGCAAAGAAAAGGAACACCTGTTTTTTGTTTACTTCTTTACTGCAGTTTTTAGTTAATCCCTTTAGGGAGGGTATGCAACCTGTATTGCTCAACAAGCAGTATTTATTTAGATACATGTTTTCTCGTAAATCTGATTGTTACACTAATGACATGAAACAATTCAATGAATATCAATAAATATATGGTTTTTCCTTGGGCAGTAGCTGCACAAGAGACTTCAACTTGGGTTTTTCATTACTAAGGATTATGTGCTCACTCTTACCTGAATTGATCGTAGATAAGAAGCTTGCAAAGGGAAGTGGGAGTGTCAGTTTGTTGTCACACAAACAGCAGGTGTATTTCTCTCAGAGGTGTTGTGAAATCGTGAGCGTTTGAATTAGAGGAAGACAGGAAATCGCTAATGTTTATTCCATAAATGTGATTGAAGGTTGACTCAGGTTCGACTAATTTGTGCATATGAAACTAGTGAAGGTAAGAAAAGGCATCTTCCAAGATGGAAAATATAGTTATTTCCAAATTCCAATGGGGCAACATGCAATAGACTCGAGGGGCATGTGCAAGCAGTGCAAGGATGAACAATGTACTGCACCATGAAAAAGATATTACTATTCACGCTAAAAATATGAATTTGAGTGGTTACTACATTTCAAGAAAAGTCATATGTATTATAACTTATAAGGCTCCTACAGTCTAAACATGCAGTCTATACTTCCCCCTCTGTTATTGCCAGATGCTGTTCAAATCAAAACCAGTGTTGTTTTTTTCAGGTTCCTAGAGCTAATCCTTCCACCTTACAGTTGATGTGCCATTACATTGGGATCTTTATGGTAATTCTTGGTAACCAGTAATCAGCAAAAGTTATGACCAGATCGCCAACTGCAATTTATGACAAGGATTTTCACAAAATTCAGGGCATAATTTTCTTTTAAATAATTTATGGACAAAGTGTTTCACGAAATTTAGGGTATAATTTTCCTCCACACATGACACACAAGAGAGATTAATGTCGTATTGGTCACTGCCAATAAAGGACGAGACCAAATTATATTTATCATCTGCTTTGGTTTCCTGTTGGCTGCATCTTAGCACAGACAGCCAATAAATAAGACACAGATCACAGCAGCACAATATTCCAAATGTTTTTTTTGGGGGGACGCGGTAAGCATTACACATGCTTAAATCTTCCTGAATCTAATTTACACAGTGGTTTTTTATGATGCTCAGCAAGTTTCTAATTGAAACCATACATTCAATACTGATTAGAAGGTATTTATTAAAATTAATTAAACACATAAAGGGCAACTGTGCTCAATAACGGATGATTTCATATTGAAAAGTGCTAATAAATATGCCTTTGCCATTTGTTTCACTAGAAGGAAATATTTTTCGTGCAATCCTGCTTTAGACATGGTCAGAAGCCGTAACAGAAACTTTGGTTCTGACAGGCAACATTAATCCTGCTTTGTCAGAGGTATGGCTAACCATGTGGTATAAACAGTCACATGACCTTCCAGGTGACACGTGGATGATTGTAGCTTGCTGCTGGTGCGGTTTTACTTTTCAAAGCTTTTACCTGGAAAAGTAAAATCAAACAAGAAGTCTCAATGTCTCTTTTGTAGTTGCGCACTCTGTTGATTGCACTGCACGTTGCCTGCTATAAGTTAGCAGAGTTTGGCGACTTAGTGCATTTCAAACTTTACTGGCCCATTTAAGGGCACTAAAGTGGATCTTGAGATCATCTTTTTATGGCACATACTTTTTGCAACATACCCCTTTTTATGAGATATATCTCAGAACAGGGGCATAACACAATGTTTGGTAGCATTTTTAATGGGGAAAATGGTCACAAAGAGTGCAATTTTTAGTGTTCTGCTATGCTTAATTAGGGCAAGTAGGCTGAGTTTGTCCTACAAAAAGATGATCTCAGGAACAGTTTTAGTACCCTTTTAACATAATGGAATTAGATAATAATATCTGATGTGTGGTCTTCCTAGATGTAAGCAGAATTGCATTGTTTTCACAATGACATAAATAAAGTGGGGTTGCCCTTTAATTATTCATAATGCCGTGTACCTCCTTGGAAGGCCACTTGGTAGTGACCAGTATAGCATTAATATTTGTTCATACATTTTAATTTTGATAAATAAAATAAATAAATTACAATTTACAGTTTTCAGTACGAAACTTCTGGCCTGCATTTCGTGAAACAGCCTGCAGGGCACTACATACGAACATGGCTCATTTTGATGATCATGACAGTTTTATTAATTTGGAGATAGAGCAGAGCCCAAAATAAATGCCAAAATAATCATTCTTATACTTGAAACCCCAAGATGAGGGAAGACAAGAACCTAAAAAGAGGGCACACATCTCCTAACACATTTATGAGTTTAATTCACCAGGTAGTCTGCATTCTCTCAGTTAGTTAAAATGAGTTCATCAATTCTCTTCAATATGACTGTGAGGAAACCATGCACACATGCACATAATGAAATTCATCTGCCACTTTTGCACAAGGTGGGCTAAAGGAAAGTAGGGGCTTACATTGTTCTTTCTATCATCTATCTTTACCTGCCTTTTCAGAAGGGACCAAACTGTGAAATTGCAGAAGGATCTATCTAACACAGAAGGTTCTGACCTACTTCCATAGGAGCTTCTCTTCAACAGACATTGTCTAGGGCTGGCTTGCTTGAAATTAACTGATACAAAACCTTACCTGAGATAGTGAGGAAAAAAAGCATTATGGAGGCATACACATGAGTAGCACATCAATAAAAGTGCAGTATCTAAGGCTCTAAGCATTCGTGCACTAGCGTTGTTAATAGCTGCTTCAGGATTTCTCGTGTAAGATTTTCTTTTAGCTTGTTTCAAGCATGGTGGCCTAGAGAAATGCTTGCTGAAAATCAAAGTTGTACCATTTATAGTGAGGGTATAGATGCTTTCTCTATGCTCCAAGTAAGAGCCGCCATTACTGACTAGCGTCCCATGTTTCACTGATGCTGAGCCACTAAAACAGGCAAGGACGAATCCACAGAAAGCTTGCATTGGTGACGAGACCGCTGTAGCGTCTCTAGGACAGTGGTTCTCTACCACTGATGTTTCGAGGACCCCTTCTGGTTTGACAGTGGTGATGAGGGCCCCATCCTCCAGGGGGAAGGGTGGTATTGGACGGTTACAGTGACAAAGGGATAAATAAGAAAACTACATGTGTGCAAACCAACTTTGAAGCTCTGAAACGGATAGTCGTTAACTCTACTCATTTGTCACACATGGTTTGGTCTATTTAGCTGGGGCAGCCAGCATCAATAATAAATCAAGTTTTATTGCTTGACTTGACTGATGAAAGCTTTGGAGACCCCAAGAAGGCCTTGTGTAAGCATAGTGATGAAGCGAAGTGAACAAAATAAGAAGTAAAGGTCAGTTATGGCTTCCTCTGTGCACAACTTTCTAGGGGAACATGAAAAGGACAAGCCAGATCTCAGGTTTAAAAACATATGCTGTCAATACAAAGTATGTCCCACCATGAAAACATGCACCCTCTGTTTTCTTTCAGTTTAAAAATTCACTGGAGAACTGTGCATAAATTGAGCTCTAGCTAGCACTTGCTCTCAGTTGTGTAAGTGCTTACTAGGTATCTAGGCATTTTAAAACAATACTTTTGTGCAGGAACAATTCACAGCATGTAGCTTTTAGATTTCCAAATATACTAAACAGTGTTTATGGACTTAACAGTATTGACTGTAATGAAAGAGATCCATCTCTCGAGTACACGGTGTCCCTAAAAATATTTACTAGTGCTTTTTTCATCGCAAAAATAAACAATGCATCATCAAATGCTCAATCTCTGCCCAAAACATAGCACTAGCAGTCCGGACCAGATGCCAAAGTTTCAGAGCTTGCTGTTATACAATCAAAAAGTTATAACCGATTTTTTTTTTTAATTTTAAAAGAGAAAATGGAGGCCAAAAAAGAGACAATGGAGGCCAACAACACCCACGAAGGCATGGAGAAGAATGAAGTCAGCTACTGGGAATATGTTGGCGTCTGGTTCAGACTGCTAGCACTACATTTGGGCAGACACTGGACGTTTGGCGACAAGTAGTTTATTTTTGTGGGGAAAAAGACATTGAAAATTATTTTCAGGGACATGCTGTATAAGGTGTTTTTACCAATCTTAGTTTTGAAATTACAAAAAAAAGTATCACTATTCTTTAACTAATGACATTATGTTTCTTATTCTTGTCTGTTTATTAAATCCCACTAAATGTGCAACAAAAGTAGAAATGTCTCAAAATTGCACACTTGGTGGTCAGACCCTCTCTGTAGTAGACCTTCAAATGCATTCACATTGCACCCTTTGATTACCATACTGTTTAATATAGGTTCTCATTCTGATAAAACAATAATGGCCCCTGTGATAGAACTGCCAAAGCAGGTAAAGATCTCACTGAGAATAAAGGAACAAGCTGAACACGTCTGTAATACACAAGCCCCCTGGGACAGGTTCCGTGAGCACCAGTGTGGTGCATGCCCCACATTGAACTCTTTTTTAAGCCAACAGTTGAGAAACAAAAGATACGATGAAGTGATATAACAAAAATGTAATAAGCGATGCATTAATATGCAAAGTCTAATTCCTTCCAGCCATTCTTGAGATTGAACTGGGCCTTGGAAGAAAAACAATGTGATTTTGGTTTGCCGGCAGCGGTCACAGAAATGGGAGTACTTGGTAATTAATGGAGTTCTATGTCACCATAATATATCAAGCAAACACTGGTCCGAAATTGGGAAGATTTGACTAAACTTGGGTTGGACTGAGTGCCTTATTGACAAAAAATTTGAAATTTTATCAAAAAAAGAAGAAAGCATATGTTCGTTTTTTTTTTTTTGGCAGTTTTTACACAATTAGTTTTTGTGCATGCTGAGTATCATTGTTACAAAGTACAGCAAGTCCCCGAAATTCCATGGATGGGAATGAGTCAAGATATCTTGTCTTGCTCCTAGTGAGATACCGAAATTGAAAAATGTAGTTTTCTAAAATGCAGCATTGACGCAAATATCTTGACATCACAATGTGTGGATGGTATGGTGCCTGGAAACTTTTGAGGATATTACTGCTGTTAATAGGGTGCTTCAGTAAGGTTTATATATGCTGTACTAATTGAAAACATTAACTGTGTTCCATAGTAGTTTGGAGAACTCTTACAGCACTCTAGAAATTAAGGAGAGGTTTTTCTTTTTTTTGTTTCATATTCTATTGAGATGCAGGTGCGTCGGTGTGAGTTTGAAGATATACCGCCAACCAAAATGGTAGCTAACTTCACTGTGAGGACAATATATGTAGTTTATCAAATCCCTGCACTGTTTTAAGCATGACCCCAGTACAAAACAGCACAATGGTTATTGTGCCATCACATACTAACTGATGTTCAGGGTTTTGCAATGCATATGACATTACAATTGGTCACTTTTTGTCAATTCTGCTTCTGAACATACTTAAAACATACTTAAAACAAATTAAACCTCTAAAAATCAGAATAGAAGTTCAAGGCTAGAATTGTAAGTTGAAATCCTTGGGTTGGGAACTTTGGTGACACAAGAAATATGCCTGGAGTTTTAAAAAGATTTTGTGACCTCTCTAAATTGAGCAAATCTTTGCACTTTTTTTATGAGACCTTGCTGCCTATATTTACGATTGAAAGGAACTTGTGTTTAGCACATTTGCAGATATATACATGATAAATTGTTTAAATGATCATAAGAGCTTCATCTTTAACAGTTGGTATGCCACATGTGCTACTACATCTGCCTTACTATCCATAGGTTGTTTTGTGCTTCTTGATTTTTGCGCGACACAACTTGCAGTTATGCTACAGGCGTGTGGAGAATACCAGAATGAACATTTTGAAAGCCATTCAGTTTGGGAGTGTATTATCCTAAAAGAGATCAGTAGTCTAATGCTTTTGTTTTGGTGAAAACTCATAGTGCCTCACAGTTTATAGATCGAGTGATATTTTGTTTACTCACCTTTTGTGTACTAGGCCCATCTGGGGACACCATGACAGAATGTCACGAGACAAGACAGTCTGTGACAAACAACAGTGTGTGTCATAACACCACGGCTTCCAAACAGCACAGTGACACAACTGCACATATGTAGATGGTGCTTTAAAGCAGCTTTTGTGGACTGCTATAAGGTATAAAATAAGAGTTTTCTTATTAATTTTATTTTAATAGTTAACAATAAGGACCTAATAATTTATGGGCATTGTTGTTTGCAATTATTAAATAATTATACAGTACTAAATAGATTGTTACAGTTCTGTTGAAATACATGGTTTACTGTATCATGCTTTATTAACCACAGAGGTGTGATTAGATGGCATGCATATTTAGTAAAACCTATCAGCTTACCTGACTGACATGTTAAAAGTAACAATAAAACTATTGTCTTCAGTTTGCAAAAATAATTTCTGACTGACATCAGCCTCATTTACCTAAGATCAAGAGTTCCAACTTTACAGGTAATGTTCTGATACCAGGGGTCTGTTTTAGATATTTACCTATTCTTGTTCTGGATAGGGCTTTTTCTTTTATTGTAACACTGCAGCTTCAATCTGAAAATCTCCAACAATGTTTTTGTTTTATTAAAAAAAACATTCACATAGCTGTTGAGCAGTCTATTTCCGTGCCTATTTGCATGACTCAGTCACTGAATAAAAAATGATAAATTTAGATTATATTTTAAAATCAATATCCCAATAAGGCATGAGTATTGTAAAGTCATGTGATCATTAACATAGGTCTGTTAATAAGGATACCTTGCAGTATGAACACAATTTTTTGTACAAATATTTACTGAAAATACTGACTGGAATTAGAAATTTTCAGTCTTGCAAGTAATTTTTCTAGCAGTTACATCAGTTTAGTCACTGAGCAGAAGACAAGTGTGCGAGGGTAGTTTCTCTTCTCCCAACCTTAAAAGTGCTCATTACAGGTGCTCGGGTTCATTGTGTAAGATGCATTCCTCATTGTTATGTCTCGATTATTGAAATATTGGTTTTGTATGACATGAAAATGTAACCACACCATAACCACAATCGAGCAGAGGGTCAACATTTCAATTAGTGTAACTGGTCATCAGTCAGTGGCATTATAGTTCTGCAAGAAGTTAAGCTTTGGAAGGGGTAGATAAAATATGTTATCAGAACTTAGCTACCAGCAGTGGTGTAACTAAAAATAATGACAAATGAGATACATGATTTCATTCAAGAAGTAAATTGTAGAATGAAAGATATTAAGGCTGATGGGGATTATTTTGTGCTGAATAAAACCCCTGTATTTATGCACCTTGTTTGAATGCCACACCATCTACATTGTTTTGTTGCTGTGCTGTTTTGACACTGCACTGTTTTGTCATGTGGTGTTAAGTCTCATGCTGTTTTGACTTTTTGTTTTGATGCCGTGCTGTTTGGATGCCGTGCTATTTTCTTGTGTGCTGTTTTACTGCATGCTGTTCTGTTGCATTCCCTCTCCAGAGAAATAATAGGCTTAACAAAAAAACAAGAACTTCTGCATAGACCTTAGAAGCCCAATGAGATGCTGAAGTGAAATTTGAGTGGCAGCCTGATATTGAAGTACATTTTTCTGCAGAGAAAGTTTAACTTGGCAAAATGCTATCAATGAAGCAGAGCTGGAATTTGCAAGGATTTCATGCACACAAATGTAAGAACTAATATATAGCAAAATTCTCCTTCTCTACAAGTGGATCGGATCCTAATCATGTAATGCTGAACCTTGCACTAATGTATACAACCAGAAATGCCCCATCTTTAGGACAGTACTCCAAAATTGTAAGCGTAACTGTTAGAATCTTAAAACAACACAAATGGTGCAGCGCAATCAAGTACTAAGATTGATGCTGCAGCAGCTATGCAACATGGCATGTTGATAATACCACTATGTGTTCGAGTTAAATTGCCCCTGTGTTTACTTGTGCCGATTGACGTTAGAACTCCACGGTATAAAACTTTCTCTATTTATGTAGTCGCACAAGTGTTAGCTGTATGTTGTGGCACAATAAAAATGGGTGTATGGGTTTCAAAGACATATGTTCCAGTTTTAAGCAAAGGTTGGTAAACTAAAATAGAAATGCTTACCTAAGGATTCTATCAAATGTTGTTTGCTTCATTTATCAATTTATTTGTTTTACTGCTCAAGATAAACAGAATTACATTTGGGATACAAGTTGCTGTTTTTAAGTTTGACTTGTTTGTGAATATGGTGCAATGATCCACTGGGCATCCCACATGTTTCTTACCTCTACATCATTAAATAATCCTTAAATATCAAGATCTCATCGTAGAGAGATGAAAGATTCCTCGAATATGTCTATTTGAATGGAGCCATTTTTCTGGCAAACTTTTTATGCATATACCCGGTGCTCTGTTGAGCGAGCTCACATTGATTTTGAAATAGTAACTCGGCACTTGAAAATCAAGAACATTAATTCTAATCTTTTGACAGATACAGAGCAGGTAAAACACAACCTCTGAAATATACCTTGGAGAAAAGATAAAGCGATCGCTATGCCCTGGAGTCCAAAATCTCTAGAAACTGATCGTTATAAGCAGGACATCATTATATATGGTATCGTTATAAGTGGATTGCACTGTAAATGTTTGGAATATATACTAAATTAAACACAATGATGTATTTGAGATCTTACAAAAGCCGGGTGGATTTAATTTAGCTTCTGGACTGGGAAGGTTTCTTGTTTTTCACTGGTTGGCTTCACAACTAAGGTTTGTACAGCAGGGGTTATCTCACCAAGGTAAGTAAAAGTCATGGCGAGATTGACCTGTCTATAATTTTCTGTCCCAAATGAAAGTTAAAACAAGAAGTGACATTGTGCACAATGTCATTTCTTTTTTGGCAATGTTAGCTAGGCTTAGGTGGACTCGGCTCATAGAGAAATGGAGTTTTTCTCAGTATCTCTTGGTCCAGGTAACGTAATGTTTTCAAACTTTCGCGTTCTATCCGAATCTGCTAGCGTCACCTTATAATGTTTGAGCTTTCTGCGATGTGTATAGTTTATTTACCCAGGCCGAAGAGCACTGTTTTCTTGGGAACTCCCTATACTTTGTGGAGACTGTCAGTTTTTATAGTTTTTAGTAAGGGACGTTTCAATCTCCTTGCTTTGCTCACTACTATCTCACCAGGTTGGAGACAGCTTTGTTCTCAAAACACTGATCCTCGACTAATTGGCAGGGAATCCTTTTGGATCTGCAGAGGTATTTGTGGGATTAGCGCTCGAACTGCGTCCCACACAAAGATTATCGAGGCTGGTAGGAGCTATAGGAACAGAAAAAGATATCCTGGAAGCATCAGAGTGGTGGCCGCTATTTCTTTAGGTGTCTTAACTCCCGAAAAAGCTAAGGCTCTTAGAGAAACGTCCGTCGCCGCACTTCCAGGAGATCCCTTTTCAAATGGCATCCTTACGACTGTCCAGAGGGCTTTCTCTCTGCGGGCTGCGTGGGCGTGCTCCGCTGTGAAGCACGGGTACACGTACAATGCAAAAAAGGTGAAAAGCTATAGGAATTCAAATCAATCATAAATAAAAAAGGAAGAGGGTTCCTTTCAGCGGTTTATCCCAGGTAACGGCTGAACCAACCTTTAAAAATTGCGTCCTGAACAGCGAGTGGCACCGACGGCTCCTTTCTTTATTCGATGGGATCTATACTTTGTCTCACCTTAGTATGGACTATTGTTAGCCGCGCGTGCTAAAAGCGCGAGCTAGTCGCTTTGAATGAAGCCGCGGCGGCTGCACGAGCGCTCGTGCAGCAAGTGCTCTAGTCAAGGCAGTCAAGGCTGGCCGCTCGCGCTAGCACAGCCTTCGCGGTTAGTCCATGCTAGGGTGAGACGAAGTATAGCGCAAAAAAACGCCCCCCCCTCCCCCGGCTGCTCGGTGGCAATCAGTTCATCGAACGACGTTTCATCGACACGCGATGTTTGATTGACAAATCATTTCATCAACAGCTCAGATTAGCTTTTTTCTGTGATAAGCTGCATGAGACTGTCGCCGCGAAACGGCGTGTACGGGTTGGTCAGGTGAATTAACATTTTTGTAATGAGCCGCCGCATATTGTCACCGCGAAGCAGCGTGAACGCAGGTTAACGCGCGTTCCAATGGTGCGCGGTGAAGAAATGTCCCTATTGCGCCTAACGAGTGTCAATGAAACGATCGTGTCGACGAACGTGTGCCCATGAAAAAGTTGTCCACGAAACGAGTTTCGACGAAATGTTAGGGACCCCTGCTGTTTTGCCTCAGTGCATCTGCGCGCATGGAGAAGCGTCCTTTCCGGGGGAAAGAGAGGAAAGGGGGGGGGGGCTGCAAACATGCTGTATAAATCATTACGGAAACCAAGAGGGACATAGACACCAAAACACAACCATTGCAGTGTGGATCATACCTCGTTCCACGCGGTCGACTCGGTCACCGAACCCACCTTTCAGGAAGTTCGGTCTTAGGGGGCTGTGTTTGATAACGAATTTCGCCGCCCTGTTGTTTCTGCGGTTCGCACATGCATAAAATAAATTTTTTTTTTTCAGTTTTGTTTATGTTTTTTTTTCTTTTTTTTTGCAATGCATCACGTTTGTTTACAAGGTTATAACGCGACCGGCTTGACATCCGACATGTACTTACTCAATTTTTCTCGTCCTCCAGTCTCTACAGTACGAGCTTTCCCTGTGGACTTTACAGTACGCATAGATTGCGAGGGTACGGTAGGTACGGTACGAGTCAGTTAGAGCATGTTTTACCGCTCAGCCAGCTCAGCGCCTCAGGCAGTGGTAAAGTCGATAAAGTGGCGGCGAGCGCGAGCGCTCGACGTCGACAGTATGGAGCGCCCCCAGTCAACGATTTCTAAACTAAGCGCTGCGCGGCTGCGCGACTCGAAAGTGGCCTCGAGCAGTTCTCGCAGTTCTTGAGCAGGTCTACAGAATGCAGAGGGGCAGGAATGGTGGGAAAGTAGGAAAGCGAGAGTGATGCGGGGATGGTCGGATGGTGCGAAGGTAGTGTTGCTTTGTAGGATCTTAGGTTAGGCTCCGGTATTCCTTGGCCTTCGTTTCATTCCAAACATGTTGTTTACAAAGGCTTAGCTTAAATACTTCCGTCAACTTTTACGTGTAGAGGGGGAGCCAATGTTGAGTAGCCTTTTGCTGTTTTACGCCTAAAGTTCGGGTTATGTCGGCGGTGCTGTTGCCGCTCGAGAATTTCTAGAAGCTTTCGGTCATTCGCAAGTCCTTGGGCGTTCCTGGTTATATGCGAGTACTGACGTCTGTCACAGGGCCGGTGCACAATGCCATAAGTGTGTAGGCTACAATGAGGAGCGAAATCCTGCAAATGTCTCATTGCTCTCATCTTTTGCGACTATGCCAGGTTGGTGGATGTTTTTGCTTTCTTTGCCACATGTTTGTGCATCTGCAGCGGTTGAAAACCTGTTGATTTGCATGCATATATCGCTGTAGTGCTTGCAAATCGAGACATTGTTGCTCTAAGCACGCAAGGTCGGAAATATTACCTGCCATCTGTCGTAACGTATGGAGACTTGCTGCGCTCTTTTGCCAACTGAATGTCACTTAACTTGACCGAACTGCTGGGTGCTACCGTATTGCAGTAGTCTCAAGCATTGTTTGGTTACTGTGTCCTATTCACTGCGATTGTGCTGACTCGGATTGAACGCGAGTGAAGTCTTCGGAAAAGGTCATAAAACAACCTCACAATCGAGAATGCAGGAGTGCATTGTTGGGCACCAAAGCATTGTCGGCAATGTCGTTTTGTTTTATTTTCTTTTTAAACTGTATTGTTTTAAGATTACTTCGGAGTTGTGCTGCCGTTCTATGAACTGTAGTAATCATCGTGTGCAATATCTGTTGCACGTTTGGTTATAAACGTACCAGGATGCCTTTCGCACCAGGATGCCTTTCGCTCTTTTTCTTCTAATTCACGTCCCTGAAGTTTTTACAGGACTAGAAATTTACACCTTATTTGGTGCAAAAGGGTGTATGGTGCAAACTGTGTTTCTCTACATATATAGTGTGTCCCAAGTCACCAAGCTCGGATCTAAAGTGGACCGTAAAAATCAGCGCCTGCACATAGCAATCTAAACTTTTCGTCAAAGGTGTATTTCACAGGTCGGTTTTTCTTGTGAAATTACAAAGCATGGCTCTCTTTGTGTAAAAAATGGGACCAAGAAACTTGCCAGGTCTTTGGCGGGTAACTGACGCAGACGACGAAGTCGACTATTGGGGCGGGTTTAGCGCTCTTATTGATAGATGGCGCTACCTCCTTAACAAGACTGCTCGCGACCACCGTGGTTCATTAAAATAAACATGATGATCTTTTTGTAATGTACCTTTAATTAAAAAATAAATGCGGACAATAAAAAAAAAAAAAACATTTGCATAATAACGGCGCTTTTGCTGCCAACGGATTTCGTCTGCATGTCGTCTGCTTTTTTCGCTGGTCGGCTACACTTTTGGATGCTGCTCTCCAGATGCCATCTGTCAATACGCTTGCCAAACGAACCCTGCAACTCGACTTCGTCGTCTGCGTCGTTGCCCGCCATTGAACCTGGCAAGTTTCTTGGCCCTATTTTGTGTACAAAGAGAGCTACGCTTTGCAATTTTACAAGAAAAAAAAAAAACTACCTGGGAAATACACCTTTGACGAAAAGTTTAGATAGCTACATGCAGGCGCCGATTTTTACGGTCCATTTTAGATCGAGCCTGGTGAATTGGGACACTCTATATATTGAATTTTATTACCTCAGAAATGCACCGTTAATACGTTATTGACACTTTATTGCAGGGGAAAATCCAAGTGAGAATTAAAAAATGTCATCTAAGAATTCAACAAAAATAATTTGAATGCCAGTGATTGTATGTTAGGGCACATAATCTGATTCTGGCACGAGCCATAGCTTCGATCATGGGCCATTGATCATTACATGGTGCAGAAGGTCTCTCACTGTAAAGAATGGGTCGATGAACCTCGTACATCGGACAGACGGGAAACATGCCGAATGACCCTGCCTTTGTCTCTTGAACTACCCTTCCTCTTTTATTTTTTATTTAGACATACTGCTGGCCTTGAACAGGCCCCTGCAGGTGTGGGGTACATATAAATAACAAAACTATACATATAAGAAACACATGGCAACCACAAATTGCTTATACGACACATATGTATATAAATGCCATCAGCATAATAAACATTCCTTAATCAATGCCTCATATACAATAAAAAAAAATGCATGTACAAACACCAGGAAAGGAGAACATTCAAACTATGTCATTCTCAAGAGCACTATTGAAGTCTGGAGCCAAAAAACGTCAGGAGGGAGGGCATTCCAATCCGTAATAGTGCGTGGGAAAAAGGAATACTTAAAAATGTTAGTTCGAGCGAATATTAGTACCAGGGAATACTGATGATGGTGCCTAGTTTCCCTAGATGATGATGGGGCTAAATATAGACTTGGTTCAATGCGGAGTCTCTTATGATAAAGCAAAGACAAAAATTTTAGTCTGGCAATTTTTCAACGGTGCTGGAGTGGTGATATATTGTTTGCCACCATTAATGAAGATGGGGAATCTAGCCGATTATACTTTAGATGGATGAAGCGAATAGCTCTCCTCTGAACCATCTCAAGCTGTGACGCATCCCTTTTGGCATTTGGCTCTCATACTATGCCAGCATATTCTACCTTCGGTCGGACCAAGGAGTTATATGCTTGCAATTTAACGGAAGGGGCAGCGCTTCTAGGTTTCCGACTTAACAAGCCCAATTTACAAGAATCGGAGGAACAGATGTTTTGAATGTGTTGTGACCAACGGAGATCGTGGGATATGGTAACGCCGAGATATTTGTATTCAGTCATTGTTTAATTAATAAGTGAACTTCAGTGGCTTCACTTTTCTTGTTATACGTAAATGAACTGTTTTCGTAAAATTTAGCTGCATTTCCCGTGCGCTGCACCAATTGCAGAAAGAGGCAAGGGAAGAATTTAGTGATATTTGGTTGGCAACGGTGGATATCCTTTTGAACAAAATACAATCATCGGTGAATAAACGAATATTTAAATTTGGGCTAACAACTTGTAGTTTTATTGTGCTCTCTTCTTTTATTTTGACATTTTCAAACGTCTTTTTCATTTGTAATGCACACTCCTCTGCTTGTGCTTTCTCACAGGAAGCTCACTTACATCTTTCTCATATTCCCAGTTGTAGACTGCACTGTTGTCTTCTCCAATTTCAACAGACAGTTATTGACTGTGGCTCGAAGACTAGGAAAGGTGGCGAGTGGAGCCGTCACAATGGTTGGAGTTTGCCCCTGCATCCACTACAGCTTGTGGCCTGGTTTTTCATCTCCTACTTCCTGGTGATGTACTTTGCTGTGTTGGTCCCCAGCTGTCCCAATGGTGCATGGCAAATTGGCCTCTCTGTTGTATCCTTTTCTTGGTTCTCCCCAACATCCCTGTTTGAGATGGCCGCTGTAGATTTCCTCAGCGTAGGGAATCCTCCTCTTGAATTGTGCGACCTGTGCAAATGTGTGGTGAATATACAGGGCATTTCACCAAACATCGGTCAAAAGTTTTGCGTAGAACCTATGCATCGCACAGAAATGAGATTGGTACCATATTAGTCACTGTCAAGGGGCTTATTTATTGAGGTATGCAGCATTTAGGATACTAAAGATTTTAATTGGTTTTGCATAACCAACTTTTTAATTAGTCAATAGTAAACATACAGCTCCTATTAGAAACCTGCTGTGCATCATTAAAACCTCAGAGATCTGTAAATTTTAGAAAGATAGCTCATGCTTTGTTTTTCTGGGTCCCCAAATTGCATCCAAATTCAGTATGCTACATTTATCCCTTGGCAATGACTTGTATGTCACCAATCATTTTTCTGTGCAACCCCCCTATGTAATACCCTCTCACGATGGCCTTTAGGGGTAATATGAATAAATAAATAAATATAATTTTTGTGGAAATTGTTTGGCTGGTGTTCACTGAAACACCTGATATAAACAACTAGGCAGCCTTTTTAGAGGGAAGCAGTTGTGACCTATGGCTGACATTTGAACTAAATGCTGCTAATCAGGGAATACTGTAAAACCCTTTAATTTCGCGGCCCCTATTTTTCGCGAATCGGTCACAAAGGACAGAATCGCGGCCACTAAATTTCGCGAATTCCAGATGCCTGCATTGAAATTCTTAAAGATAGAAATTTCTGCGTGCCCTTAAATTTTGCGAATTTTTCAATTCGCGAAATTCGCGAAAATTAAGGGCTCGCGAACATTAAGGGTTCTACAGTATATGCCAGGAAAACTTTTTCTATAAATGTTACTTAAACTCAAATTTGAGACTTTTTCTGGCCAGATACATTATTATTGGTAGTGTATCACTCATCCCACAATACACTGCATGCATTTTTGTTCTTTTAGTATATCTTCAATTTATTCCTGGTATCTATCACCAGAAAACATTAGGATGCTGCCATGACCACCCGGAAGTCACCTAGCATGCACAGTGGATCATCCTATGATGCAAGACATATTTTTGCATTTCTGGGCAACACGTTGAAGCTTATATGTGGCTATAGAAGAAAATTTCAATATTGTATGCAGTCTTTGTGAAATTATCTTCAGAGGTTTTAATTGTGATTGTTGTAGGGTTGCAGTGCTTTTCTTTCCTTGACATGCTTCATTAGGTGAATGCTGTCATAGCCCTTGTTCATTTTACATCACATGCCTTTAGCATCACCATTGACCCTGCAGACAGTAATGTGCGAGCCAAAAATGTGCAGGGTCCATTGCCCCCTTTGACCGCAACAAGCATGCTCATGTGATTGAGAATCAGTTCTGCTACATCTGTGAAGTTAAAGTGTAAGTTTTTTTTTCTTGCCTTGTTATGGTGCCAATTGTGTTACGGCAGCTCTTCAGTGGCTGCAAATATTATTTTGAAATTGTAATTTAGGGTGGAATCTCTGATGCACTCAAATTAATCTTTGCATATTGTGTAGGTGGCAAAGGTATGGGTAATATGAACTTGTGATGTTCTAAATACACTATAGTCAAGGTTTTCAAAATCGCTCAGAGTCTTTGTCTAACTTTCTCGGGTGTCAAGTCGTCATTTATGGCGAAATCTACCAAGTTTTAGTCAATCAAGAGGAGCACACCCTTAAATTTAAAAATGGGATATTCTGTCTTGGTGGTAGTAAAGTCAAGGTAGGGAAGAGATGGAGTACTGCAACAAAAGAAAGATGAAATAGCACATTGGGAATTGCCTCTGGTAAACTGCTACAGTGAATGCTTTATGGCTATTCACTCTAGTGTTTGTTAGGATATGTCTTCATAATACTTTTCTTTCTTTTTTGTGACAGACTATCATGATGAACTGCTCATCTTGGGTCTAATTCTAATTTTGTAATTTACAAGATTAAAAAAAAGAAAAAATAGTTATTTTATCTGAATTGAAGGACCCAAGTTGTAGTGGCTGCTTCTGCATTACAGCTGCTTAGTGTATCCTAACCCTTCCACATAATGTCCAGATATTTATGGATATACAGAATGTGTGCTCAAAACATAAATTAATGAAAATAGTTTCAGAATGATTAAATACACTTGAGCGGTTTTCACTTAGTACACTAGTGCTCATTTAATATGTTCTTCTGGAATTAATTGTGTTCTGACCCTTTGTGAATTGTTTCAGTGGAAACAGATCAAAGCACTGCAGCACATGTAACAAATGCATTGAAAAGTTTGACCACCACTGCAAGTGGCTGAACAATTGTGTCGGCATTAGAAATTATAGGTATGTATCATTTCAGGAGTGGGTTTTTCTTCACATATTTAGTTTATATTACAGAAATGATGGTGAAAACAGTGTTGTGGTTCGTTGCAATGGTGCAATGGTTTGTTAGCCTTTTTGCTGCCAGATGAATACAGAGGCGAGGCTAACTTTCAGGCACAAGTTCCCAGATGCACAACTTTCTTTACTTGCAACTTTCCTTGCGCTTATTAGAAACTTGAGTACGAGAGGTCACAGCACCTTCAGGGCTTCCGAGACATAGAATCTTTTTCCAGAGCTTCTAACTTGTATTTGTATGTGTAAACTTCTGACTAAAAGGTTAATTTTATTCAATGACTACAATATGTAATCTCTGCATTGTCAACAATGATAGGAGTTGACATCATGGCGGTTTGCTTTCCTCCAGGTACTTTGCAGGGTGTGTTGCCAGTGCTCTGGCAGCCTGCCTTCTCACCTTTTTTCTCTCCACTGGTCTAATCGTTGCCTATTTCACCAAGAGCAGTTGGCTACATCAGTCTCCAGGTTAGTGCATGCATGACATTCTTAGAGCTGCCTAGACAAACTTTATTTATTTATTTATTTTTCCTCAGGGTACATGTACATTTCGGAGGGGAGTGAACACACACAAAAAACATGATGTCAACGAAATCAATCAATTATGGGTGCTGTTCCTAGGTGTTTGTTTAAAAAGAAAAATGTCGGTGATGGAGGCAGTTGAAGCGGGAAGGCGGTTCCATTCTGTTGACGTGCGAAGTATGAATGACACACTGAATGCGTTAGTATTGAAACTTAGTATGCCAACCTTATGAACGTGATTGAGGCGATCGGAGCGATAAGAGGGTTTGAGTATAAGTGACTGGCATAAAAATGAGTTGTGATGGTAGATTTTATGAAAAAAGCAGAGACGAGCACATTTACAGCGGGAAGATAAATCTGGTGATGATAGAGTTATTTTCATATTTGTTACACTGGATGTGCGATGATGGATAAGATGAAAGGAGCTGCTCGATTTTGAATGCTTTCCAATGCAGTGACAAGGCAATGTTGGCCTTGATTCCACACGGATGAAGAAAACTCTAATTTGGAATGGACTAGGCACTTGTACATGATTAATTTCAGTGATGATGATGCTTGAAAAAAATTGTGCTTTAAGTAGCCCAGGATACGATTAGCATTTCCAGCAACATACTCAATATGGGTATTCCATGAAAGATTGGAGGTAATGCAGACGTTGAGGTACTTGTAAACGGGGGGTATTGTTAATATGATATGTAGAACAGCTAGTGTTAGTGCGTGACACTCTCATAGACTTGCATTTCTTGGTATTTAATTTCATCAACCAAGCATCACACCAGTGAGCTATGTGGTTAAGATCCGTTTGAAGATGAGCAATATAAGATTGGTCAGTAATGTTGCGATAAAGAACGCAATCATCAGCAAACGATTAGAGTGGTGAAGAAATGTTAGATACTAGATCGTTAATATAAATAAGAAACAGCAAAGGGCCAATTACGGAGCCTCGGGGCACCCCTGAATGAACAGACGCCATAGAAGAAATGATGTTGTTAACACTTGCAAATTGTAGACGATTGGTTAAAAAGGCATTTATCCAATCAAGTATGTGAGGGTCAGTATTCAAGGTGTGGAATTTTTGAATCAGTAGAGAATTAGGAACTTTATCAAAGTGCCTTCAAAAAATTAGAAAAACGCAGTGTAAGAGCTAGAGTCAAGAAGGTGATGAAGATCAGGGGTAAAGGAGACGAGTTGAGTTTCACACAAGAATGATTTTCTGGAGCCGTGTTGTGCTGACGTAAAAAAGTTGTTAGGTACTAAGAAGGTAGTCAGATGAGAGTGGATGATATGTTCTAAGATTTTGCACGGGATACTTGTTAACGAGATAGGATGATAATTGCATGGATCATGTTTGACACCTGACTTGTGCAACGGAACCACCTTCCAGATCTTCCAGTCATTAGGCACTATACCTGTTTCGAGTGACTGGGAAAACAGCTGGTGAAGTATAATAGACAAATACATTTTGGTGTTTGTTTTAGAAATTTTGAATTAATCTCGTCAACACCTGTAGATGATGAAATTTTAAGCCTATCTATTACACTTGAAATGTGAACTACATGGAAAACGACAGAGTTCATAGGTAAGAAATTATGCAGAGGTAGTGGAGGTACACTTACGTTACTCTGAACAGAGAATGATTTGACAAAAACATCATTGAACACAGAGATACACTCGTAGGGGCCTATGGTTTGCCCATCAGGAAAGATCAGAGATATGTTTCCGTTACCACTGCTGTTTAGTAAACAGTGTTCCAGAACTGCTTGGGATTATTCAAAAGCATAGAAGGAAGTGTAGTATTAAAAAAATCATGTTTCGCATTTTTAACTGCTTTGTCGTATTTGAAAGCGGCAGAAAGGCATGAATAGATTTTTTTTACTGCTCTCACATTGCAGGTTATGTTTTACCTTGGTATGAGGTGATGGGACAGATCATGTTTATTTTATTCCCATCACTTCTGTAATGTGGAACCACCTTAAACTATTGTTGAAAGCCCCATATAGTGCAAAATTTTGAAATTCTAGTACTAATATATATATATATATATATATATATATATATATATATATATATATATATATATATATATATATTTGTAAAGACCTCTAACAATTGTACAATCTTTTGTTTTCTTGTCACTGCCATATCCTTCGTTACATTTCTATTTTGATGTAACATACTCCTCTCTGTAAGGCCTCTGGCCCTGAGGGTTTAACTAAATAAGTTAATATATATAGTGTTTCATGATTTGTATTACTATGTTTCAGTACCAATAAATGGGAACACGACTCTGCCCAATGCTGATACAGAAGAAAAGGGTAAGCCATTATGCAAAATAAAAGTCGCTGTGTTCTTTCAAAATACTGCATATAATGCATGCTAAAGTTCTGGTTGTCCAGTGGCAATTGCAGGGAATAGCGAATATGAAATGATCATCAATGCTCATTTGTAGAAATAATTTTCAGAATACAGTCCAGGCTAGAAACAACTATATCTAGCTGTAATTACCAGGGTATCAAACCAAACTTGAACCGACATCTGGATTAAAATCACAATTTTTGACCGAATCGGTGCACAACCAAAACCGAAATCTATCTAACATTTCTTGAACACGAACTGGATCCGAACCGCCATCTTTTATAGAAGTTACTGGTTCACCGGAAAAGGGTTTAGCAATTACTGTGCTGACTAGAGGTGTGCACCATGCCTTTTTTGTTGGCGGCAGTGCGCGGTAAATTTTCACATTTGTGGCAGTGGTGTCAGTGGCACGGTACTGTTTAAATAAATGGTGACTGCGTGGGGACTGCTGATTACTGATTAAACAAATAAGTAAATTTTATGTGTATGTGAACCTCATGCTGCACATACTATAGACATCTTAGAATCCCAAGAAAGGTCAAGGAAGACAGATCTGTGCGATTGCACTACAACGAACAAGAGCTCTGTCCGGTCCCCTTCTCAGGGCATCTAGCGATTGGGAAAACCGGGAATTGTCAGGGAAATTTTAATTACCGGAAAAAATCAGGGAATTGTCAGGGAAATTGTCAAAAAGCGAGCCCAGTCAGGGAAAATAAGCCGGAAATGCCATCGAGTGCCCTGAGCAAAGACTTGGGGGCAGAAATAGAGGCAATAAATTCTGCTTAGAGTGAGGTGCGGGCTCTGCTCCCCCGATGTAGAGTGTGCTACCCGATGCAAAGAGAATCGGCAAATCCAGTCGAAGCCATGGATTGGATTGGATTGAGAGCGCGACACTAAACTAGACCCAGCTAGAGCTACTAGATTTAGTAACAGATGGGAAAGCCGCAAACTCCAATCCAATCCAATTCAAGCCTTAAGCCGAAAGTATTTGAAAGTGCATCTTGCGGCCATGTTGCCATTTGGTCATTGACGTGTGTAGTTGAGCGTCGTGTTTTTATAGTGTTTCCGGAAGTGGCCTCTTCACTAATGATGTCAGCGGCAAGAAAGTGCTCGTTTAATCCCGACTGGACGAAACTCAAATATTTCGGAATATGGAAGTTAGATTAGGCCCGTGCGAAATAATCCCCATTGTGCTCAATGCTCAATGCCTTGTGTTGTAATGGTCTTGTATATTTAACCGCCTCTACAGTGCTCAGGGAATTTCACCTGAAATTGTCAGGGAAAACCTGGAAAAGTTGGGGAATTTCAAAAGAATAATTTGCTAGACACCCTGCCTTCTGGAATCCTTCCTCACGGAGGCATGCTTCAACTACAAAAAAGACATTCTTCTTTACTGGGGAAAACAAAAAAATTCAAACGACCAGAGCTTTATCAGCTAGCCAAGGCTCTAGCTGATAAAAGCACATGCTATGCATGTCAGCATAGAATGAACCTTGTCAGGCCTGAAATTTATGCTTTTGCTGCTTCAAGCTAGTACGAACGAGTCAACAGTAGACAACATTAGCATGTTAATCCGGGCCTACAGAAAGGCAACATAAATTAAAAGGTGTCCCCGAAAAAAATGTACTGTAAAATTCCCTGAGAGATTGCCCTTTCCCATTTCTCTGGCTAAATATCTGTAATATAAAAATTCCTGAACATCACGCACCCCCTGATTCCCCTCCCGTTAGACATCACACGATGTCCAATGGGAAGCACATCAACTGCGCGGTCTGCGATACTGGTACGTTTGACAAGTGGGTTCGCAGCGGGTTCCCGCGTGATTGTCCACGATCTACACGCAATGTCAGTTCCCCATGACATGCGAGTTCATAGCAAGTTCCCACATATTTTGTCTGCGATTTGCACGTGCGATATCGGTTCCGTGGCACGCAAGTTTAGCCAATTTCCGCGTATTTATCACACCGTGGAACACGAATCTGTTGCATCTGCAGTCTGCGGTATCCTTTATTTTGTTATGGCATCGTTGGACCATCCTTTTTATAATGATCTTGATAAGCATGTGAAACATCAATGGTTACGAGGACAAAACACTGAAAGCAGACGGCCGCGGTGAAAGGACCTCCAAAGCTTATTGGTGTTGCTGAGACGAAAGGACCTCCTTTGGAGCGTCTCGGTGCTGCCACTACACGGCGTCCCTTTTGCTGGAGTCGCGGAGAGCATTTTATTTAAAGTATATGGGACCCAACATACGACTGATGTCGACCCCCCCAAAAAAAAAAGTGTTTTTGTTTTTTCAAAAATAAACCATGCATTGACGATTGCTTATTCTCTGCCCAAATGTAGCAATAACAGTCTACCGTAAACTCCCGAGAGATAGCCCACCTGACATAAGGACCAAATCGTCTGGAAGTATGGAGTGGGCTAACTTTTGGTGTACAATCAAGAAAAGTTTTAAAATATTGCTATATTTAGGTCTTGTCCCTTCCAAGCTTGTTATGGTGGCGAGGGCAACGAGCAAAGATGACTGTACTTCTCAGTCAGCAACGTTCGCTTATATCCCGCCATAACGAACTAGCCGCATTTACGTCGAGGTCATCATTTATCCCTACACTACTATTACTAGGACTGGGCTATCTTTCGGTGATTAAATAAATATACCAAATCAAGCCAAAAATAGGGGTGGGCTATCTTTCGGGGATGGGGCATTTCTCGGAATTTTACGGTAGACCTGATGCCGAAGTTACAGAACTAACCGTTGTCTTATTTAAAAGTTATAAGAGATTTTCGAAATCTCTCGATAGGAAAAAGGTGGCAGATGAAGCCCACGAATACCTACATGGGGAAGAATCAGTAATGGGTCCCATTCTCCATTGAAAGTTTCAGAAAATCACATATAAAATTTGAATGGGATAACAGTTAGTTCTGAAACATTGGCAGCTGGCTTGAACCGCTAGTGCTACATTTGAGCATAGAATGAGCGTTCAACACAATGCGTATATGTAGAGGACGTTTCCTCTACATCGCGTTTTTAGTTCACAGCATTTACAAAATCTTAAATGCCGTGGTTCGAAAGCATCTTGGGTTGATATGGGGTCCTCGAGCACGTGTCCCCATGACCATCATCCTCATCTTCCTCTCCAACTGGTCACTACAAGTACTCGCTCCCCCCCCCCCTCCCCTCCCCTCCCCTCCCCTCTAGTGAAGAGACGGAGGTGACTAGCATCTCTGTTTCTGAGACGTCCGGTGTGGCGAAAAGTCGTGATGTGTGTTGCGACACATGCTTTGAGTGTTGTCGGAACGGAAGCTAACTTGACGAGTTTTTGGACTAGTGTTACTATTGATGCGCAAAAGTTTGTGTCAAGACGAGTGGACTTCGCTCTGTCTAAGGAAACGACTTTGTCCTTACCATTAACTAGCGGTACCATATGTCTTTCAATCGCGTTGTAGGACTTGAAACGGTCCATCCTACGGAAGCTGTAGTGGCTTCTTGCCGCCGTCGTGTCTTAAGAAGACGTGCGTGCACTGTAGAATATCACTAGAGATAGAGGTGTATCATGTGGAAGGCACCCAGTGTGTGTAGGTTGGAGGGCCTGCACCGGGACGTGCAGTCGCTGAACATATGTTTCTGCACTTTCTCGTTGAGTGCCAGTTGATGGGTAAGAAAATTCCCCTGGCAGACGGAGTGACGTGCCGTAAACCAATTTCGCCGCGCTGCAGTTAATGTCGGATTTAAAGGCTGTTCAGATGCTTAGCATGACCAGAAGGAGGGCTTCTGTCTACGCTAGGCTGTACGGATGGCCTTGGTCGCTGCTTTGAGCTGACGGTGAAAGCATTTGTAGCAGCGCGTTCCCGGCGGGACCGCCCGAGGTTTTACCAGACGTGTTCATCTGAAGTTTCTGAACACCGAGAAAAATGAGGGGCCTGAGCGGAGAAGGAGCGACCGCCTCCACGAGCTAGGGAACCAATCAGCGCCGGTCCCAGCTTCAGACTTTTGCGATTTAGTAAATTGTTTTAGTCACTTTTCTCGGCGTTTTCGTACAGTACTTGACCCGTACGCGGTGTAAACAGTTAGGAACGCTACAGTGGTGACCCGGTTTTGAAGAACAATGCAACAGTCTCAAGCCCCATCATGTCGCACACCGACGGTTCCTCATCACACAGTGGCATCTCGGCAGTCACGCTCGAGCTACCACCCTTCTTGCCAGCGGACCCGCAGCTCTGGTTCATGCAGGTCGAGTCCCAGTTTGCGACTCGACGTATTACATCAGACATGACCAAGTTCCATCATGTGGTGTCCAGCCTGTCGCCTGACATTGCCACAGAGGTGTGGGACCTACTATTCCAACCACCAGCGGAGAACGCCTATGACACACTAAAGGCTCAGCCTATCGCCGGACAGGTGTCTCGGAACAGAAACGCCTCCAGTAACTATTGACCGCCAAAAACCGGTGACCGGACGCCTACGCAACTGCTGCGTCGAATGGAACAGCTCCTCGGGGACAAGGCGACCACTATCAACGCCTTGCTTCTCTGGGAGCTATTCCTGCAACGGTTGCCAAAGAATGTGCGAATGGTAATCGCATTGGCAGGAGACATAGACCTTGTCAGGATTGCCGAGCTTGTCGATAGCATCATGGAGATCTCGGCAGCATCACCGCACATATCAACAGTTCATGCCTAAAGTATCCCAACCGAGGTGCGTGAACTCCGGGCAGAGTTTTTTCGCCTTGCCGACATGATGGCGCAAATGCAAGCTTTCCCCGGCCGCAGTGCATCACGAAGACGCCCTCGACGCCAGTCTCGCTCCTCGTCATGTGCGAGGTCAGGCGAGTGCTGGTATCATCAACAGTTCGGCACTGCAGCTCGCCAGTGTGAACCCCCATGCTCGAAATCGGAAAACCCAAGGGCGGAGCACTAACGGCGGCAAGCGCTTCAGGCGATCAAGACAGCCGTCGATCATTTTTTTTTTGGCGGACCGCACCACTGGTGTACACTGCCTAGTGGACATTGTTGCAGAGGTTAGTGTGGTTCCGGCAGCCACTGAAGATCGCCGGCATCCCAGCACGTCGCAGCTCCGGCCGTCAACGACACGGCCATTCCAACGTACGGTGAGCGTTAACTGACTCTTGACCTCGGACTGCGGCGAACCCTCTCTTTTAATCCTCTCACCCCTATCCCCCAAAACAAAGTAGCAAACCGGGACAAAATACCCCAGGTTAACTTCTTTGTCTTCCTTTCTGCCCTTTCTTCCTTCCTTCCTTCCGCTGGGTGTTTGTTTGTGCGGCTATCCCACACGCCATAATCAAAGCCGATTTCCTGATGTGTTTCGGGTTGTTGGTGGACGTCAAGGGAAGACATCTTCGAGACATTGTGACAAGTATGTCAATACAAGGCAACTCATCGTCCCCGAACTCCATCAGCCCCACGTTCGCGTTTCCACCTGATGAGTCAGAGTACGCCAAGCTGCTCTGCGAGTTTCCGGGGCTGACGCATGTTGGATCCGACAACCACCCCATCAAACACACCGTGACGCTCAACATCAAGACGTCAGGCGCCTTGGTTCAAGTGCATCCACGCCGACTACCACCAGACAAGCTATGCATTGCCCGACAGGAGTTCTGGCATATGCTTGAGCTGGGCATTGTCCGACAGTTTGAGAGCTCCTGGTCGTCACCCCTTCACATGGTCCCCAAGTCCACACCCAGGGACTGGTGCCGTGTGGAGATTACAGAGCCCTCAACCAGATAACATCTGAAGACTGGTACCAGATACCACATATTCACGATTTTACGGCATTGCTCGGCGGCGTTACCGTTTTCTCCAAGATCGACCTGGTAAGCGCCTACCGTCAAATTCCAGTGGAGCCCTAAGACATTCCGAAGACAGCAATAACAACGCCCTTCGGTTTGTTCGAGTTCGGGCGTACGTATGCCGTTAGGACTTAAACACGCTGCGCAAACATTCCAACGTTTCATGGACAAGATGTTACGGGGCCTGTTATACTGTTTCGTCTACATTGACGACATACTTATGGCAAGGTCATCTACAGATGAACATGTCGGATACCTCCGAACAGTACTTACTATCCTCGTCGAGTATGGAATCGTTGTCAAGGGGGCCAAGTGCGTGTTTGGCAGGTCTGAGCTCGACTTCCTGGGGCACACAGTCAACTCTTTGGGTAGCTGCCCTCTCAACATCAAGGTGCAAGCCATTCCAAGAATTCCCAAAGCCCACAACAAAGAAGCAACTTCGGGAGTTTCTCGGCATGATAAACTTTTATCGTTGTTTTTTCTTGGGTTGCGCCGAAGCTCCAGCCACTGCATCGGATGCTTTTGGGTGTGCGTAGCTTCACAACGGAGCTAACGTGGGACAAGGGCACTACATCGGCATTTGACCGCGCCCGACAGCTGCTTGCCAACAGCACCATGCTTGTGCACCTGAAGGAAGCCGCCCCACTTTCCGTGGTCACCGACACGTCGGATATCACTGTCGGCGCAGTGCTACAACACAAAGTAAATGGAGAGTGGCAACCACTTGCTTTTTTCTCCCGCAAGCTAACGTCCACCGAACAGCGGTACAACTCCTTCGGCCGTGAACTACCTGGTGTGTACCTGGCTTTACGTCATTTCAGACATTTCGGACTACATATATGTGCAACTACAACAGATATGTCGTGGATTGTATACGTTAACCGACGACGACATCGTCGACTGGCTCGTTCAAGGGGTGCGAACAGACGCTACGAAGCCGATGCTAGCAGCATTTTACGATCTTCGCCGAGGAAGCATGAACGCAATTTCTTCAGTATGTACGGCAGCTCGATCGACGAAAACAAGGCCTAACCCCAACACAAACAAGCTTGCGAAGCCGATCAACATCGCAAAGCAGACAGAGAAGACAAAGTTCAAAAACGCCTCAAGCACATACCCGAAGTACGGAAGACTGACGGCTGACACCTGTGCACGATGCAAAGTATGAGGGCACTGAGCGAAAGACTGCGCTCAACCCGACACCCGCATGGAAGAGGAGAAAGCTACAGCCGCACAATGACGTGCAGCAAAACAGTCGTCACTGGAGCGCGTCAACATCGTTGCAGCGCGTTCCAAGGGAAACGTCATCCTTCTGCCAACGAAAATGAATGGAATCAAGATATTGGCTCTGTGGGACACAGGCTCGACCACATCCTTGGTGTCGCTCGCGTTTGCAAAAGAGCACAACTTAGATGTTACGCCAGATGTCGACTGCTTACTGAAGGGACCTTTCGGGGACTCCACAGCACCAGTCGGAGTGACACAAGGGTGCATTACCATTTGAACCGCAACTGCCACCATCAAGGTCAAGGTTGTCAAGGACCTACCATACAGAGCTATAATTGGCACGGACTGGTGGAAAAGCATAAAGTATGGTATGACTACATCGAGCGATGCACGAACGGGATCCACACACTGGAATGGATCACGAAGAATGAATCACAAGAGATGCCACACAAGGAAGTCCTCGGCACGCCAGGCGACCATTCGAGGCATGCAGGCTGCGATGAGCAAGATGGAGAGGCCACGGCCAGCTGCAGAGCGGTCACCGGAGACCCCAGCTAGACGAATGAAGGAGCCCAAAGCTTCCATCACTGAGTGAAGTGAGAAAGGAGATTTTACAAGTGCAGCCACCAGACTTCACCGCGGCCAAAACGGAGGTGCTGAGGTCGGTGCTCGTCGACAACATTGACATCTTCATGAATCCGAGCAATGAGCTAGGGTTATGTACGTACGTTGAACACGCAATCGAGCTCATTGACGAGAGGCCAGTTCCCATGCAGCCATACTGTACAAGCAAAATGAACAGAAGGTTTATATGGCAGGAAACTGAGGACTGGATAAAGAAAGGCATCATCCAGCCGCTCCAAGTCAGCATATGCTTCCTTGGTGATTGTGATCGATCAGCCACACCACGAGTCAACGCCAAAAAGGTTGTGTGTCGACTACCAATTCCTAAATGCAAAGACTGCAAAACGAGCGTGCCCCATGCCAAGAGTAGACACCCTCATCTGCAAGGTGGTGGGATCACGACTCTTGTCGAGGATTGATGTGAAGAAAGCATTCTTGAACTTTCCATTGCTTGAGGAAGATATTGAAAAGGCTGCATTCGTGACTGAGGATGGGCACTTTGAACCGCTGCGCATGATGTATGGTGTGTGCACGGCGCCATCCACAATGCAGAGCATAATGAAGGGCTCCAATTACTGATTGACGAAGGACATGTCCTTGTGTACATAGACGACATCTTCACAAATACTGTGGAAGAACACATCAGCACTGTCGACGAGGTCCTTAGAACCCTCCATTGGCTCGGACTGAGAGTCGATTTCAGGAAGTGCACTTTTGCGGCGCACTCCGTCTGCTTCCTGGGATTTACGGTTTCCAGAGATGGAGCAGCTGTCAACCCACGACGAACTGCCACCGTGTCGCAGTACGGAACTCCACGATCAAAGACAGAAGTGCGATCCTTCCTTGGATTGACATTGCACTGCCGAAAATACATCAAGGACTATGCAAAGCTAAAGTGACCATATTCCTCTGGCCCCTAAGTGGGACGCGTGTCAGGGAACCTTTGTTTTGTGTGAACCAATGACTAACACTTTAAATAGCAAAATTAATTTTTATTTCTGCTGTGTTCCCAGCCGCGCTGGAGTGGGCGTAACAAGAAACCCGACCGAGCTGCAAGAACCTTCGTAGATAGCGTACGGGACGTCAATAGCATCCCAGTCACGAACTGAAGGGCGTTTCTCTATAAACAAATAAAACACCCATGTGAATCATACTCTGATCCCTGCTATAAACTCCGTTCTGTATAACCTATCTTAAGCGAATGACGCAGCACCAAACATTGGGAACCCTTGCAGGAAGTTATCTTGGGTCGGATGGGGATTGACCATTCACAGCTGACACAGAGAGCAACCGACATGTGAACAAGGCGTGGAAACCCTAACATTGCCTCACACTATTATGGCTTCCACTAAATTTCATGAGAAATGGCGCACATTTTTTCTTGTTTTATTTCTTGAGCGTGTACCATTCCATATGAACCTTGTTAGCTCTTGTTCTTTATACGCAAGATTTTTTTTTTTTTTTTGAAGAACGCATAGCTTTTTTAAAGGCATCTTTGAAATTAGTTTTAAGTGAATTGAATGTTGCAAAAACTATCCATAATATTTTGGTACACTTGTCCGTGATACTATCTTCTCTTGTTTTTGAAGCACTATGGTCTTTGATGCCGACACACCAGAAAACCTAAAATTCTATTTATCAATCTTTTTATTAAATTTTTTGTCAATTATTTGTCTGATTGTTAAAAAAGAATAAAAAAAATAGTAAAGATAAAAACATCAAGTACAGAACGAGCATTTTGGTAACAGTATTGACCATGAGGAAGGTAAACACAGAGAAAGGGACAGAAAACAATGATCTGATTGAGTTGAGTGCTTACCACGGTCGAAGGTGGACCTGGTGATGGTGAGTTCTGCTGCAGTACAGAAATGCCATGACCACCAACATCCATGATCTGGTCTGCCATGCGAGCTAGTGTGTTGATTGAATCTGTCGTTGACGTGCTCAATATCATGCATAGTTGGGTTGGGAGGCATTGGAGGAAAAGCCCCTCAGAATAGATCTATCCATGGTGGTAGCTTTGTTTACGAGGAGCTGTTTCATCTCGTCGAAGGAACTCTGTGGGTTTATAATTGCCCAACTTCTCGGAGGTCAATAGCTGTTGAAGTCGGTGTGGCTCTGACTCGGTTGTGCTTCGAATCAGCTCCTCTCGAAGCTTCTCGTGAGGCTATTTGACGAAAGGAGCATGCAGTACGTCTCTCACCACTGCTACTGTTGCTTGTGAAAGAGCTGAGACAATGTAATCAAACTTCGTCTGGGATGATACAATTCTGTGTTTTCTGAAAATTGACTCTGCCGTCAAAAACCACAGCTCGGAGTCTGATGACCAGAAGTCCGGGAACTTGGCTGACGTTGTCGTTGCCCCCAGGATTGGTGGGGTCCCTGTTAGGCCGTTGTCATCGCTAATACTCATGTTGCTGATTGAAAGCTCGGCGCTCAGCTCATCCCAAAACCCAGAAGCAGCGTAGCTGGTCGAGTCGGGAGTTACTTGGTCTTAAGTCACCAATATGTAGAGGACATTTCCTCTACATCACATTTTTAATTTACAACAGTTACAAAAGCTTAAATGCCGTGGAAGTGGCCACTTTGTTCAAGCACCCACTATTAACATTTCCCAAACTTGGGAATTCTGCAAATTATACATTAATGCCTGATTTGACCGGACAAGCGCCCATGTCTAGATTAACCCAATTTTGCAGTGAAAGTGGGGGGCACTCGCCCAGTATTTTACGGTATGCCTAATAACTAGGGCTGGGCGTCGATTAAAATTTTTTACCCGGTTAGTTGCCACCGTTTAATCGATTAATTAATCTATTGGTTTTGTTCATTCCCAGGCATAATAGTTTAAAAGAAGTCAAAATGAGTACATATTTTGCCTTTGCTGAATATGTGATAAACGACGCAATGTACAATTTCGGATTTTAAATCATTCTTGAAGTGTAGTTGAGAACAGTCGAAAGACACCCACACTCACAAATGATTACTTCAGCAGGGGCAAAGAGGTTTGTTGATATTCTCCATGGCAATAGCAAACTCCTTTGATTCTTCACAGTAGTCTCTGCTAGAGGCCTGCACGGTCCGATATTTAGGAGTCCGGCCCAGCCTGGCCCGCTGCCTCTTGGGCCCGAGCCCGCCCGTGGCCCATTATCCATTTCTGACAGCCGGCCCGGTCTGGCGCTAATTTTCACGGGACCTCTGAGACCCGCTCTTTTTCGCCCAGTATGAACAGCTCCAATTGCGGGGATTGCAGCTCACTTGCCACTGCTACTCGTATTGACTACTGGTGATGTGCGCAGCCAAAAGGATCACCGTCATCGGCCTTCCACGATTGGTCAAATGCTCACTATGACGTCTTTAGTAGGATGAGTTCTGCTCTCATCAACAGATATAAGAGCAAAGTCAGACTCTCAACTTTGATAGTGTCAATTTAGGAATGTGATGACCAGGCTTCCACCGCACATTTTACGCACCATCGAACATGTTGCTCGCTACTAATAATCGTGGTCGTGACGTCAGTGATAGGTACCATAAGAGGGCGCCACCGAAACATCTCATCGCCAATAGTACCCGATAGTCAATGCAGTAAGCATCCTTTTTTCTTTTTCACTTTTGCCGCTATTATTAGTCGGATCAACCTATGGGCCTAGGCAGCTAATAGAAAAGACATCCCCGCCATCGTCTTTTTTGCGATCGGAAAAATGAAAAACGGAAAGCAGCAGTAAACAAAACCATGTGTCAGAGTTGAAAAGTAAGGGAAACGTCGCGACGGGTTCGGACAAAAGATGGGCAAAGTTTTAAATTGTCCACCCCCACCGTGTACAACCGAAGGAGAAATAAAAAAGAAAATACCGCCATCTCTTGCGGTGGTCTGCAAGAAATTGTTTAGGAAGAACATCCCTTAGGGGAGCCTCTTCACCCACATTGTGGATGCATGCACTCATACATACAGACGGTTTACGCTTGCGAGGGTGTGCATTGTGTAGGCACGAATGTGTGCATGTTGATGGGGAGGAGCGACTGTACGACGGCGGCGCCAACGGTGACGAAAATGAATTCTGCACTGCCAGTGCTCTGAAAGAGCATTCGCTGCTCCCACACTGAACCGTACAAAAACGTATGCAAACACACACACACACATGTTTTCAGCATTTGGGTCTCCCCTACTATGGTCCCCCCCCTTAACCCCCTGAACAAACCTTAAAAAAAAAATTGACTGCTAAAAATATAAAAAAGAATAACGTCCTTGGCTTGCCTCAGGCCGCCTTGTAGGCTTGAATGCAAGGCCCCGTGCCTGGCCCGGGCCCTTCATAAATCTAGCCGAGAAGCCCGAGCCCAGCCCGTGACCCGCGGACTGGTCTATACTTGTGCAGACCTCTAGTCTCTGCTGCGCTAAACGAACGCTCGCACAGCGTTGAAGTAGCTAGGACATGTACAATTTTCTCCGCTTGTTTGGAGTTACAATCTTGCCTTTGCAGTTTACTTTAGGTCCAAATTTTACCTAAAGTTTGCTTTCATGCAGTTGTACTCGTCCATGTCTGCGTGATGAAAGTGTTGAATTTTGACTTTTTTTGTCTGTCAAAATTTAACCGATCAACCGTGTAAAAAATGATTGCGATTAAAGCATTAATTGATCAATCGGTTGGTTAATCAATCAAGTGCCCAGCCCTACTAAACCAGCGTTAAATGCATTGAAATAGGGTTTGAAATTCATCAATCAAATTGATCAATTTGTATAGGCGTTAGTAAGGAAAGAGCTAAGTTTGGTCTTCGCCATACTTTCAAACTGAAGGTCTCTGCTGGCAACACTAAAAACGTGACGCCAGCGGCAGGCACAGGCTCACTGTTTGGGCAGTAGAACCTGTATTCCCATGTGATCACAAGTTTTATGGTGTGATATGACCTGACTTCACCGCTCGCTCAGCGGCACAAAAAAGATATCCAAGATACAGTCGAATCTCATTAATTCAAACTCGAGGGGGACCGAAAATTTGTTTGAATAAAGCAATGTTTAAATTACCGGACCACGAGTTTCTTCTCATAGGACACGCATAGGATGGGACCTGCATGTTAGTTTGAATTATCCACAAGTTTGAATTAAGAGAGTTTGAATTAACGAGATTCAACTGTACTCTGTTTTCTAGATGGCCTGCTCGTGCCTGCCATTGACTTCATGCCACTAAAAAACATTAAAAAATTTGAATGTTTTTTTTTGTTTTGCATTGCTTTTATTGGCTTTTTTCTCAATTGCTATTCTGAATTTAGAAAAACTAAATAATATTCTGAATTTAGAGATATTAAATAATATACCGGGAAGAAAAAATGCCTGGGTATTCAGAAAATGTACTTAGTTTAGGTAGCTAAAAAATCGGCGAATTACCCCTTCAAACAAAAGTGCCTTCTGAAACACTTGTGAACCCATAACGTCTAGCTATTAAAGGCTCTTCAAACATGTTAGCATGTGTTGGTTTCCTTTTACCATCATATAAGGTATCCCTTCTCTCTCTAGGAGGTGTTTTCCGGGTTTTTGTGCCTGTGGACAAAACAGTGTGGCTGCTGATGGTGGAGGTGTGTGCTGCATTGTCCCTTTTAGCCATTGCTCTTCTCAGTCACCTTCTGGGTTTCCACCTGTTCCTTGGTAAGTTGTCTATGCTTTCCACCATGAAAGTTTGCCTGACAAGTTGCTTTTTGGAATATAAAATTTCCAATTGTTGTACTGTGAGAACTGCGTAAATCGGTCTCCTAACGTATTTATTGCACTATGATTTACTACAGAGAAGTTTGTAGGTGATGCATCGATTATGTGAAAGTATGAAAATATGAGCTTCCCCAAGTCAAAAGACAAAAAAGAAACAAGCTTTTGTTTTTCCTCTGAAGGAAAGTTCAGCTAAGCCTTTTTTTTAATAAAATCATCAAATCATATTGTGGGCCATTAAGGCATTTATTACGACAAAAAAAAATTTAAGGAAAATAAAATAAAAATGAATTACATTTCATCCCCTTGATTTCTCCACAATGAAAGTTTCAGTGACCTACCATGTCATTTCATGGTTTTATGCAAACTCAGTTTAGCCCATAGGGAAAATGTTTTGTTTTTTCTTTATCTTTTTTTTTACTTGGGTGAACTGTTGCTTCCATGTTTTTACTGAGAAAAGGCACCATGCATTTAGTTATACCTGAGTGCTAGTTACATCAAGTTCGTTAAGAAACCAATTTATGCGGTTCTGTCAAAGGGCCAATGCACCATTAGGTTCACATTGTAGTCATGGCGGTTGTTGCACGATTCCCCCGATGTCATTACCCCCGTCCCAAATGCCCCGTGCCATTTCCCCCGAGTGTCGAAATTCCCGTTTTCAAAATCCCCGTCTCGCTTGCCCCAAGTGTCAATATCCCGTGCCCAACTTCCCCGCTATGCACCTGCGGATGGTTCGGTTACGTGTTTTGCGGTGCACAAACATTTCGGTGCACGGATCGATATGCGTTTGCAATACAGGTCTGCGCACAAAACATTCAATGCATGGTAATTTAAACTTGAAATTTTCCATGGGTTATTACTAAAACTAGGAGTGTTATTTTATAACCTTCATTTCCATCTTCTGCACATTACTTTTCGGCATTTGTTAACGCACTCGTGCCTAACGTTAATGCCCTCGTGCACCTCTGATATTATTCGGCCTCCACCTCCTGCATCTTAACATTGACTGTGAAACATTAACTATGGAAAGTTCGACCTTCGAAGGTTCTCGAGGTTCTTCTGCATAGATGAACTCTTCACTTGTGTTTCTTTAGCGTTCGATTGTTCTGCCATATTTTTTAAACCTTGTTTTTGTGTTTAGTAGCTGTGTTGGTAGCTTGGGAGAAAAGCTGGGGGAACTGATAAGGGGTAGGGGCAAAGGGCGCTGAGGACCTCCTGGGTTCGATCCCCAACCCCCCGCCCATTTCGATCTGGATGAGTTTTGTACCGGCACACGTTCGTGTTATCACTACTGCGTGATGCACGTTAAAAATCCCAGGGTAGCGGTTGTACTGCACTGGGTAAATTTATCATCTACAGCTAAGATACCGGTCACCCGTTAAGGCATACCAAAATCAAGACTGTATAAACATACAAAGCAAAACAATTTTTTGCTTTGTTGGATTGGATTTCGAGGATGGGGGATAACGCAGGAAATTTGCAGCAGGGATTTTGACACAGGTCTTTCAGGATTGGGTTATTTAGTGCACCCTTCCTCATGGCCAATAGGTTGTATTTAAGGTTTAGCTTCTCGGTTTAAACTGATAAAAAACAATAAAAGTCAGCTGAATTAACTTTGCAGAATTCGGTTTTAACCGAAAGAGGTCAGTATTTCAGAGCAGTATGACACAGCTAATAGGGGTCAGAGGGGGAGAGGGGGTCCTCAATGTGTGACTTTAAGACATACTTCCTTATCAAACTGTCAGCTATCTTCGGTATTGCCCTATGTTATGCTGTGGGGTTCAACAACTTCTGGGGGTTAAAGTTTAGTTTTCTTTTGTGATCGGGTTTTGCGTGCCAAGTTTGCTGTTGTCCTATGAAGATGGGTTTTGGATTGTTTTTATTGTCCTAAATCTGGCACATTGTCGCAATGTATGAGGGCATTTTCAAGGTTTCTATCGAGCTAATGACGAGATTTCACACATTACAACCTTAGTTTTGTGAGCACATGAAGTATGCGGGGCTTTGAAACGTAGGACCTGTTATCTTTTGGCACCCACATTTGACTAATTGGCCAGCTTTAGCTACTGGAGTGCTTCACTTCGGCAGCTTGCCAGTTTTGAGTGTAAACGTGCCAGTACGGAAGGGTGCATCGTGTGGCCGTAGTAAATAGTGAGAAGGTGTTTCTGAAACTGATCACTATAAACTGGAAAGAATGGGCTCACATTAATATAGAAAACTTGGAAAACGCCCTTTTTTATTACAATCAATAAAATAATTGCGACCTAGATGACTAGTGAAATCAAGGTTCCTTCTTATGTTCAGGGTTTTGTTGACACTGGCTATAGTCCGTTGCAACTGAAGAAGGTATGGCGAGGGAAAGAAAGGCCGGGGAGGAGGAAACTGACGCAGCGCTGGAGAGGAGAGGGGAAATCTCCTCGTCTCTCCAGTGTTCCGTGTGCTTCCTCCTCCCCTGCCTTCCTTTCCCTCGCCCTACCTTCTTGAATTGCAACGGACTATGGAGCCTGTCGATATCTGACCCGCCCTGCTTGTCCGACCATACTCTGTCATTGTTTTAATGTTGCATGCACTACAGTAAAAAAAAAAATTATAAATTATTTGTTTTATGCTTTATCACATAGATTTTGGATTGCCACCCTTTTATAGAGCAGTTGCAAACTCCCCATGACGGCACTGTGCTGAACACAACCATTTCTTAAGATTTGCCCAGTGCTTACAAAAATACAGGCTAAAGAATGATCATACACAGTCTTGGATCGACCGCATATTTATAGAAAACAATTAACTTTAATGCCTCTAAATATTAACGGGAAAAAAAATTCCTTTCTAAGTACAAATTTTTAAAAAAATATGCCGAATTCGCAAAAATTAAAAATCGAAAATGCCGTACCCTATCTATACACCAACTCATACTCTGTTATGTCACGCTGCGGTGGTGGCACTTCGGAGTGCACTTCGGGTCTGGGGGTGTGGACGGAAGTCACCATGCGGGACTGGCATTCCTGTGTTGTTTTGGAAGAAATCAAACTAAAGCCTGCCTTCTGATTAAAACGCCACGACGGGCTGCACCAAAAGAGCCGGAAAGGTGTGAAGATCAGTTTTCATGTGTTTTCTGCCTGCTACGTTTGTCCGAGAATGTTTATAGGTGCCATGAAAAGGATAAACCATACACCATCGGAACACGATTGCTTGTACGGGAAGCACTTTGGGTTGAATTCACGGACACTTGCGGTCATCAGATTTATTTGTTTTGTTCCAACATGAATGCTGGAAAACCGTAAAGTTGTCCAGACCACCGGTGGACCTCGTTCAGTGCGTCTTAGCAATCAAACAGTTGTCTGATTGTTGAAACGGTCGTCTGCTTTCAAACTCATTCAAATGACGGGCCAATAGACCAAACATTGATTTGCTAAGAATTGTACCACACCTGCGGCGACCTGGGCTCCACGCACAATGAAGAATAGTGCAACCAACCTCTGCTGCGCCGTCATCGACGACGTAGCATGGGCGCGGGCTGCACAATCTCTATGGGCGCGGTGCACCGGGCCAGATGCGCGTCGATAACAGACCGAAACTTAACAACCCGTTCGAATTTGTGCGGTTATCAAGAAGCCGTAACTCCTGTCAGCGTGCCTTCATATCGCCCTGCAATTGTGTCGCGGGACGTGTTTTTCGATGTTTGTAGGCGATTTTCTAATTGAAATCCATGCCCTTGAACACAATACTAGTCACTTAAGCAAAAATAATTAACAACCTAATTATCTCAGACTTTATATATATATACTATATGATCCCTGGCCCCGGACATAACGACACATAGGCTTTTCGTTGCAATGAGCAGTTTCACAGGAGCGATTTGCCAGAGTTTCTACACCTATAGTGTATACTGTCAAATCGCTTCTGGCGAAATAGCTACTCTAACGCAAGCGACACGATTTACGTTCCGCTTGCATTTTATCGATTATTGGTCCTGGTTTAGCCAGAAGAGCGGCTCCCACAGTATAGCAAAGAGAAATTTTGCGATAATTGAAAACAATAATAAAATTCGGAAAGTTTACTAAGTCGCAGACCACCGCGGTTTGCAAAGGCTGCCAGCGGCAGCCTCTGCATCGTTGTCTGCTCCCCGATCCTTGTCTGGGAAGCAGCTTTTCCGCATCGCTCGCAGAGAAGCCGTTGTGGCGTGCCGATGTTCGGAGCGCTAGCGACAACATACTGACGGAGACGACGAAGAGAGCCTAGATTTAAGCGAGGGAGTAACTCCAACCATGGAGTAACTCCAACCATTTGAAATTTAATGGCGAACGCCTCCCTGCGCAGATTGGCGCAGCATTTGGTTGTCCCGTGGCCAGCGTGGCGAGGAAACCGGGCGGAGAGGCGGACATGTTTGCAGCTGGTGACCAGTTTTGACTCCTTGCAGTCTGCAGCTTGGTTTTCCTTTCTCGCGAATAGTAAGACAATTCTAGGACGACATTTCTAGGAAGAAGTAAAATCAACAATTCCAATGCGAAAAAGAGCACGGGGGCTCTCACCAATGCTGACATCACATTTCAAGGGTTTCTTGATGTGGGACGCGGCTCTTCTTGCCCACACCCCATCGCGCATGCGCATCACCGGTGGCGTGCTGCTAGGGGCACTCTGGTTAGTTTCTAAACATGAGTTGGTGTATAGTGTACAAACTTCGAGCAATAAAAAAATGGGTATTAATTATTCTAAGTAAATTTCAGGGTAGTTTTTTTTTTTTTTTTTGTTAGCACTTTTGAAATTCAGGATTTTGTTTTCTGCTTTTTTTCTTTTTGCCCAAGGAGGATGATTCACGAACAATCAAAAACTGGTATATCATGCCTGAGATTCTTATAGCCGATTGTGACCTCCGTCACGATTGCCTAATACATGCCCTAGCATGTGGTTTTTATCGTTATAAGATCTAGAGTAAGGGTTAAAGGACACATGCAAAGGAAAAAAACTTTTTTTTAAACAGCCGGGTTGGGAAAAGGAAGTCATGAAACGAATTCACAACGAAAATAAAATTTTTAGAGCTATTTTTACGGCGCTATGCGAATTTGTAGTTGGCGTCCACGAGCGCCGCGGGAAAAGTGGCCCATATTTATCACGTGACTGGCCCCTATTTGTCACGTGGTACTTGCGCTCTTTCGGAAGCTTCCTATGGTCTCGAAAAGTTACTTATTCATCTTTGTTTGAAGTATAACAAAAAACTAAGATTAATAAGTAACTTTTAGAGCCCAAATGAAGCTTTTGAAAAAGCGCAAGCAGACGTGATAGACCTGTGCGCTGGTCAGATGACGGCGGCGGCGCCCCGAAGCAGACGAACTTGTGCGGCGGCGGCGACGGCGGCGTGGAGAAACGCGTTGAAGCGGCGGCACACAACGCTCCGCGTGCGGCGGCGGCGACGCACAGGTCTACCACGTGATCAGCGGCGGCTCCCGCGGGCGCCAACTACGAATTCGTTTTGCGCCGTAAATATAGCTCGAAAAATTTTCTTTCTTCTTTGTAAATTCGTTTTATAACATACTTTTTCCATCTAGGCTGTTTAAAAAAATTTTTTTTTCCTTTGCATGTGTCTTTTAACAAGTAATTACTGTTGATTTTCGTTCCTTTCACACAAGTGGTATTCTATCAGTTATGCTGCATGTTGCAAGGCAATTCATTCGTAATGTGAACAAAAAAGAATTTTGCATTTAATACAAACTTTCGTTTGCATAATTTGTACAAACTGTGTCAGTTTAGTCACACATTCTATATTTGAGTGCTCATGCACTCACATATATAATTAGTTCTGGAAAATAATGATAGTGATAATTCATTATGTTTGCTGGAAGGTAACAAAACTATAGCCGGTGACAGGTCAAGAACGAGGTGGAAGCTCTTCCCACCCCTTTCCACTTCAGCGGAGCGGAACGGTGGAGAGGAGGTCGCCTCCTCTCCAGCGATCGCTCTACTAAAGTGGAAAGGGGTGGGAGGAGCTTCCACTTCGTTCTTGACCTGTCACCGACTATAGGTAATGCATTTGCTTTTTTCAAACGAACAAGTAACGCTGGTTCATGACTTATTTTTGGTAATAGACCTGCAAATATATCCTACACGTCGTTAAAAAAAAAAACACTGGACCAGCAGAAATAAATTGCCTTACAACCTCCACAGCATACATTTACTCCACTTTCTTCTGTTTCACAATTTGACCGCTAGGTTGTGCCAGTTTGCGCTGTGCACTTGGATAGGTGTTAGCTCCCCACTTCTCTTTTTAAAGTCTTCTCCGCTCGGTGGCGACTATTCCGGAGGTGCGAATAGCATCAGTGAAATAATCAGTGTAAAGAGTTTTGCTAAGTTTTCCTGTCCTTTGTAGTTTACATTCTGCTCCATTGTATGTGCCTTTTTAGTATAGTCTTAATTTTTTAATGACATTTCGGAATATATTAAAAAGTTAAGCACCTTAATGTTTTTATTGATTTCTCTTTTTTTTACTACAGCAGATGGCAACAAAAAAACAACAACATTGTTTTATAACTCTTCCTTCTTTCTTAGCTTTCAAGGGGTTGTCGACCTACGATTACATCATGCTCAAGCGAAGTGCTTTATTTCATGGAGCAGCAACTGATGGCACAAAAAACATTTTCCTGAAGTGGTGCAAGTCTAAGGCAAGTCATTACCTTGATACGCAAAGCAGCGCGTCTTTTTCAATGTTGTATAATAGTGTGGTGCACATAGTGTAGCCACAGCAATGATCTTTGCTTAGTCTTGCTTGATTTTCACCTGTTAGGCCAATCAAGTTTCTCCAGCGCAGAACCAGAATAAGGCTGCGTTAACCAGAAAAATGAAATGCTTGAACTGAATGGCAGCAGTGCAAACAAGTGAGTTCCCACCTTTTTGTTTTCTTTATATGCGAGCACAACCCATCAAGTTATAAGACTGACGAATTGGGAATGATATTAATTGGCATCTGTTTTTCTGAATGCAGGGCAGACCCTGAAAATGGAACTCGGAAAGATGAACGCACTAACAATGCCTTGTGCCCAGGAGATGTCTACGTCAGCAGTCCATCTCACCAGCGATACATTTTGAAGGAGATACAGAAGTCAAGGGTTAAAGTAAGTTTGGCAAAATGCCACAGGACCTGCAGTATTTTGCTGGTATGGAAGCCGAAGAGCGGCAATTGGCAGCTTTTAAAAGCATGGTGACTGAGCATTCTGAGCGTAGACGGCGATTTTTCAGGTACCTCGGGCAACAACTAGTTCAGAAACTTGGAAAGGGGGAATGTTGTTGGCTCTATGGATTCCAGCACATCTGGTACTGCAGTTCAATGGCAAGAATTCAGGAATACTTCTACTTCATAGAACATCCCTTGGGATACTTGTATGGAGTGCTCATGTGGACAGCTTGGGCTTTTTTTTGCTTTTACTACCATAGATTGGGCAACAACAAGTTTCACATCCACAGATGCAGTCCTTTATAATTGTGGGTTACTTGCCCTGGTAACATGTTCTAGCCAGACAGTTAGTACTGATGTTTTAAGCAACTACAATAGAAATAATTAATTTCATACTAGGATAGTTACGTTACTAATAGAGAGTGAATAATGAAGACGCTAGGCTCAGGGGAATATTTGCTTACGTAGTGTTCTCCTAAGTTGAAGTCAGCTTAAAAAGTGATACAGTCGACTCTCGATAATTCGAAGCTCACGTGGACAGCAAAACACTTTGAATTAAGCATACTACGAATTGAAAGAAACACTCAAGCTTTTTGTTTCTTATTCAGTACTTTCCGGGAGAAGTTGATTTTTGCTTGCCTTCGCTAATGAAGAGGCACGGCATTCCGCTAATGACGTGCAGTATTAACTATGTTTTGCAAATTGCAAACTTTACTTGGGCACCTTCAGCCGCAGTTTCTGCTGAAGGTGCTGCGCTGCTGCTGTGCGACCGCGCTTGCTTTTGTAACTGCGGGGGAACGACGGCATAATACGTGCAGCCGTAGCTATACTGGCTTGGCACGACGTGGCTTGACTGCCTGGTGACTTCACGCGCCGCGCTCATTTTAATGACGAATAGCATTCTTTGGATACTTCACGCACTTTTCGTCTATGTATCTATCTATCTATCTATCTATCTATCTATCTGGCTATCTAACCTCTTACGCCGCGGGTCGATAAATAAATCAAAAAGACCGGCGCCGGCTGGGACTCGAACCGTTGACCCTTTGATCAGCAGGCAGACGCGCTAACCACAGAGCTATGAAGGCAGTCATTCAACGCACTCTAACACGGTTGTTTATATCTTTACCATGGGACGGCGCTTACAGCGCTGTCACAGCTACCGGTGCGCGCGCGTTCCATGCCTGAGGGCTCATTCCGCTCTCGTGAGGACTGAGCAGGTCCGCTACATCACCCTCTCCCGAGCGCGGGAGGGGGTGAGCTGAGATGCCAGAGAGTCTGGTCGGTACCATTTTGAGTGTTTGTGCGTATGGCGCGTGCTTTGCTCGCCTTCCAGATGACACAAACGCACGTGCTGGGCTGCGGAGATCGTGCGCAGGGCTGTGAAAGTGTCAACAAATTTAGAATCGCCTCAAGAGTGGGCTGGCGTATCTAGAGTGTGCCGGCCACCTGACGAACATGCATAACTCCGCACCGTTTGATGCTATTCGCATTAACGTAGATAATCACTTCCCAAAGGATGGGTTCTGCTGACTTTTTTCTTTTTCCGACCACGCACACAGTAGATAAAAGTGATAAAGAGTGCATGGGTGCGATTTAAACTTGGTCAGCATAATCGCCAGGGTCTTCTCATGCTCCCAAGTTGCCAGACTTCTCATTTTTTTCCCCGTTCACAGCCACTCAAGCAACCAAGGACGTCATGAATAAAGCAACTTTGAATTACCGGGAGTCGACTTTCTTACAACTTTGATGCCAGAGCTAGCAAAACAGCCAGCTGAACAGCTGTCCCATTACTATAATTCGAAATGACTTAAACTATGTGTATACAAGCCTAACTCACTCAGCAAAACATTGCTGCTAGTTCAGTTTGGAATAGGCTACTTGCTTTTGTGAGCATTCCTTTTTATTTTCAAGCATGAATTCGACTGGGAACAAAAGGACTGGAAGAATTTGTGCTATCTGGTATTTCTGGAGAAGGTTTTGAAAAGCCAGGAAATGGAAAGGAACGTACAGGGTATGGCAGTATGAGCCGGCCCAGCGTCATTCAGGCTGGGGCAGCACAAAAGCCATGCAGGGAACCCAGAGTACGTTAAAGGCCGACCTGCAAAATATTTTTCAACCAGGAGAAAATCCTCCTTGCCACCATTCTCATTTCCTCCTCTCGCACTTTTAACTTGACAGGGGGGACTCCTTTTGTTGTTGCATCTTGGGGGCTGGATGAGCCAGGATAAGGTCCGGGCTTATCCCAGGACAAGTCCGGGCTTATCCCAGGATAAGCTCCGGGCTTATCCGACCCCAAGATGCAGCAACAAAAGGAGTCCCCCCACCGTCCAAGTTAGAAGTGGGAAAGTGGAAACTGGGAAGGGTGGTTTCTCCCTGGTTGGTTGAAAAATACTTTGCAGGTTGGTCTTGAACTAAAGGGCTGGCTGAACCTAGCAGTGCATTATTTCAGTGGTACGGACGTGCACGGGTGGTCGCAGTGCCTGGAATTTCTTTGTGCCCCTTAAGAAGTACTTGCAGGACTTGAAGGCAGCATCCTTGTCCTTGCTTGTTCTACTGCATCATAACTAAGGAATTTGCTAATTTGGGGAGCTTGACAAGGTAGTTCTGGATGGCAAACTGAGAGAGATACATGCTGTGCAGGTGGACCACAAGGCCAAAGCGAGCAAGGCCACCGAAGTATGCGAGCACGGCAGCCGTGCCCCAGTGGTGGGCATTGCCCAGCCAGGTAGCGACTGTGCTCGGGGTCATCACATGGACGGGGTCAGGCTGTGAGAGCGTGCATGTTTGCACTGCACCTACTGCACTCCAGGCCTGTCCAGGTCAGCCTCTGCTGCACAAACACCTCGCACGCTTGTATGTCAAGCCGGCTGGGGTCCAGCGGGGATGCCAGCCAACTACGCTTTGCTTCAGCCTTGCACTTGCGAGCCTCTTAATTGTGGGCCTTTTGAAATGCCCTGGCAAGTTCACCTCTACTGGTGTAGGATTGCTGTGTCTGGTGCTAGAAGCTAGATCAGTGCCTGCTCTGGTGTAATTGCACTAGGTGCTTCACTTATAAAATTATGGTTGAAGTTATTTTTCTATTTATTATGGTAATTTTTTAGTTTGTACGCATAATCAACAAGTAAAGCCCCACCAGCAGTGAAGGAATATAAATTGTAGAGCAGCTTGTCAATCCCACATTATAGGCATGTGCATATATTGAGAACTCAAACATTTATTTTAAAAACAAGGTTTTTTTTATTACTTTAAAGTCATGTAGTGTTGGAATAGTGTTTAATTATTCCAAGTATATTGTCTAAACAGCTCCAATAAATGTCAGCACTTCCCCTGCTGAAGTGGTTGTTGGAGGTGAGACCTATGTGGTCACTATTCTGTGTAACTTCCCCTGCATTGCCTACACTGCGACATGTAAGCAGTCACACAGGCATCCTTTTGTGATGCCTGCTTCTGCTCTGGGCACACCAAATAAGTTTCCCTAAACCAGTGTTGGGAAGTACTTTAAGTACATTGTACTTAAAGTATAAATACTCCATGTAGGTTTAGAAAACACGTACTTTACTTGACGTATGTACATTCTCTTGAACATGTACTTTTACTTAAAGTATTTTTTTCTGGTACTTTCCGAGGAAAGCACAACTCCCGTCTTTAAAGTGCATTTCCTAAATTGGGTCTTGGTGAAAGTAAGCTCTTTCAAGGATGATGCACTCGTGTCCTTGGCTTTCCCAGTAAGGTCAAGTCGAACCTCTAACAACAAAATGGTGTATCATCATGTGAAAACACGCTATCGTCTTTCAAGATGGTACAAATAAGTGCCTTATAAGTTCATTTTGTTCAATAGCTTGTCAGGGAGAGTAAAACAACTACTATTTGGCCACATTATCCAAAGTCTGTCGCCATTTCCGGAAAAAAAACGGATGCACCCCCAATTACCCCCAGGGCGATGCATACCAAGGTCATCATGAAAGATTGTGTTAAAAGTACTTGTACTTTACTATGAAAGTACATTGTATTTATAGAACTTTACTTTTCAAGTACATTGCACCCGGTGTACTTACTACTTTACTTGTACATAACCTCTAATTTACTTTGTACTTTATGTCAAGTACTTTTTATATGTACTTTATCCAACACTGCCCTAAACTACTTGTTTTCACTTCATTGGGGTCAAATTTATTGAAGAAGATAAAATTTAAAGTCTTTGTATATGAAATACCTTGAGCTTTAAAAAGAAATTCATCTTAAATACCTCAAGCTCCTATGAGTGAGGGAGAGCACACTTGTTTTGAATAGCATTCTGTGTCTGGAACCGGAGCATATTGACCATTTATTTTAAAATAATTGGCTGTTTTATATTAACCAGATTCATGTACTGTTCTCATTAAATAGAAGCTAAAATCTTCTTTAGAGCATGCTTAAAATAAGGGTGGTTGGATTAATGCAGGGTGTCCACTGTAGTGATTTTCATTGAAAGGGAACCTTTGGTTCACTCTTTAATTCTAGATTTTTTCAAAACTGCCAACGTGCGACAAGGTGAAAAGTTGTACTTGTAGAAAGTTCCACACATGGCGGTTTCTGTTGGCTGTAGAATCCCGCACATGTTGCATTTGTTTTCTTATTAGCCTTGTAACCTGTGTATAAGCATCCCTTGTTTTCATATTAGTACAGTAGAACTCCATTGATACATTGTTTGAAGGTTTTTTTTTCTTTTTCTTTTTTTTGAAGACAAGGTAAAAAGGCATGATCGGGGAAACCTACCATAAAATCCCGAGAGATAGCCTAACATCAAGAGCAAATCGGCTGAAAATATTGAGTGGGCTAACTCTCGGTGTATACCGTAAAGTTCCGAAAGAACGCCCCCCAAAATGAAGAGATAAATGGTGAAAAACATGGGGTGGGCTATCTTTGGGGACGGCACAGCAAAACTTTATTAAAAAACCGGCTACAAACTACATGACGCGGAAACTGATACCACAGATCGCGGACACCGCAAATTCGCGTTTCACGATGCAATAAACACTCGGGAGCCCGCTACAAACTTGCCTGTCACAGTAACTGATATCTCACGCGCGGATCGCGGACAAAAAGGCAGGGATCCGCTACAAACTCGTATGTTAGGGGAACTATAACCGCAGATCGCGAACGCAGCAAAATCATATTTCACGATGCAATATAGTACACGCAGGACCAACTCGCGTGGAATGGAGATCGTACATGCAGATCGCGAACAAAGAGGCGAAGAATCCGCTATAAACTCGCTTGTCTCACGTGTCGGTACAGCAAATCGCACGGTTGATTTGATTCCCGTCGGACATTGCGTGTTGTCCGACGGAAATCGGGGGTGGGCGATGTTTCGGAATTTTTATGTTACAGATATTTAGCCAGAAAAACGGGATGGGCGAACTCTCGGGGGCGGGCGTTCTCTCGTAACTTTACGGTAGTCATGAGAAGTTTTAAAAAGTTGTGATTTTTAGGTCGTGTCCCTTCCAAGCTTGTTATGGTGGTGAGGGGCAACAAAGCAAAGATGACTGTACTTTACTAGTACTGTACTACTATTACTAGGAGTGGGCTATCTTTTGGTTTTCAAAAAATATAGCAAATCAAGTCAAAAATAGGGGTGGGCTATCTTTCGGGGGTGGGGCATCTCAAGCATTTTACGGTATACCGATAACGCTTTTGGGGACCTATAGATGAGACAGTAAGCAACTCTCATGCAGCAGTTTATTTCACATAGATTTTCATGACTGCAGAGTACTGCCATATTTTTCAGATATATGTTTTTTTTTTTTTAATTATGGGTTGATTGATAATCACAGCTGAAGACTGTCAACTTATAAGAGTGAGCAAAAATTTTGAGACAATGGAGCTAACCCAGATGCTCCCAGCCGCTGCGCCTAGCACGTTATTGCAAAGTGGTGAAGCTCTACGCACACACTGGTACGAGACAGTGAAACTTGACACATGCTTGCTGTGCGCAGTCATACGGTGCACGCAGGGCCGGCCCTAGGGGTGGACAACCTGGGCGGTCGGGGGCGCCGCCTCACACCCCTTGAATTTTTTTAGCTTTTTGATTTATTTGAACAGGACGCTATGCACTCTATCACTGTTCGTTTTCGGAATGCGATTCTCGTCTGGCAAAACGCTTGTTTTGGGCCACTACTCACATGTTTACTAACAAAATGATGTCGTACCTAGTAGATAGGGACGCATAAAAAGGGGGGTGGGCGCACGGCCGGAGTTTGCCCCGGACGTTTGATGGTGTAGGGCCTGCCCTGGCTGTACGATTACAAACTTCAAACTATATATAAAATAGAACTAGCAGAACCAGGAGAACTGATTAACCGAGCGCAGCACAAGTGCACAGCCGGAGAAAGAGATGGAAAGATGAACGAGCTATTGAAAAAACCTGAATTCCTTTCACATCTAGTTCAATGTCACACTTGCTTGGGCAAGATGCACAGTGCAGAGGCAAAGAATTAAAAAAGAAGAGAGTGATGGCGGCTGGGGAGCCCAGTGTGTTGCATTGGCCGCATCTGGTGGCAGTTTTTGGGCGCAAGAACCGGGAAGGCAAACACAACAACGAGAAATTGATACATGTATTCCTATGGGAGTTAATGGGATCGGCATTCATGCATACAACAGCACGGAAAACGTATCGACCGAGAACTCATTAATGAGGTTCTACTGTAGTAGCATCTGTCGGCATAGCATTGTTATCGACATGCCTTATGATTTGGCAATGCTTGACTGGCTTTGCACAAGCATGTTTAAAGCTGACACATTCCATTTTCCTCTTTTTTCGTAGGTATACAGTAAACTCCCGTTTAGTCGAACACCTGAATTCTCATGTATTCCAAACAAATTGGGCACATTTGGTTGGTTTCTCATTGAAGCAAAGCAAAAATATTTATTTGCTTAACATAAACGAGTTTTCGTGCGATCTTGGTTAGCTGGAAGATCCCCAGCATTCTAGCGTTTTTCCAACCCCATGCTTCCGTACCCGCTGAGCCTGAACTGAAGTGGCAGACCCGCAAGGGCTGTGCCAGTGGTTAAGCTGGCCAGCCACAGCACAGACCAGTGACACCCAGACGCACTGAAGGAATGACTCGATCGTAAAAGAGGCGAGCGTGTCGAATTTCTCTCCATTATACCGTCTTGTTACTGGCGAATGGGAACATATGGGCAGACTCAGGTTGTGTTTCAGAATTCACTCGATCTCACTCTAGAGTAAAGGTATCATATACCTTGACATTCGAAAAACCTGCCCTCATTCAGCTTTGCTCTGTCTGCTATCACATGATATGACCTGCCGGAGTAACTCTGATATACGTGAGCAAGATTTGGAATAAAGCTTTGGCTGCTTGGCTTGCTTGGCTGCTTGGCACTGGGGTGTAGGCGTTTCGGAATCTCAGTTACATTGTGGCGTGCTTGGGGTACTCTCTGGGCTGACTTTTACGATATCTGTAGTGTTGCTTTACGACCTATGACGGCCAAATTGCAGAGTATACGTGACTATGTTCAACAGCTGAACTTGCGTGATATCAAGAAGCATGTGTCAGCCCCTCCCCTTCCGCTTAGAGGGCAACTCCGGTTGAAAACGATATCAAAATAAATGACTGGTATCACTTTAGTGGCACAAAATATGATCACAGCCGAAATGTTACATCAAAGTGAAGCCGCTCACTCCACTAAAACTGATTTTAAAGATGCGACCAACTGCTCTCTGCGGGCGGCAAGTGGCAAAGGAACACTGGTGCAGCACCCTTGCGATGTCACGTCGAGGTGGAGCTGCGGTTGATTGGTTGTACTGCGTACCACAGCACTCTTTGGTTGTACTGCGTACCGCAGCACTCTTGTGACGTCACGTCACGGCCATACGGCTGATGATCAGTGTTGCAATCCCTCTAGCAGATAGTTTCGGTTTTTCCGTAGACGACCAAAACCAAACTTTGAGCCGTGATATTTATAAAACTACGCACAATATCGAAAAACAAAAATTGTACCTTGTAATTCAGAGACACTGCTTTAGCTGAAAACAGTCATAATCCCAAATTCAAAAATATTTACCAGAGTTGCCCTTTAAAAGAAAAGTTGAGACACTGGCATTGCCAAGAGCACATTGACAGGCATTGTAAAAGTTGAGAAGAAATAGTGGACATGTTTCTCAATGGTGACATTGTGTGGAAACGAAAAAGAATGCATACAGTCGTGAACAGTTCTCTGCATGGATCCAACTGGCATGCAGTGCCAACTCGCCGATAAATTTGGTTGTTTTGCCTGCCGAGGTTCGGTACATCGCACTATGATTGAACATTGAGTCTTTGTGCAGGGATTGCAGGCTCTGTCATTTCTGACAAATGGGAACAGTAAACACAAACACTTGTTCACAATGTTTTTAGTCATCAGCGAGATAAAATCTGCACAATGTCTCAGGAATTTATACATGACAAATTGCACATGTATGGCGTGAAACGCATAAAAGGAATTTCTTTTTTGTGTGACAAACTAAATGTTTCTTTATAAGTGTCCCCATTGTAAGGCATTCCGTTTTTACCATGTAACAGCAATTCGGATATACCCAGCTTGACATTTTGTGGTCCCTTCTCTTCAAGCTGAACGTCTGATAAGCCAAGCAAATTAAGTCCCTTCGTGTTTGTCTTAATGGGAGTCTGCTGTAGTTACAAGAAAAATTTGGTGCTGCAATTGTCTCTTTAATTTCTGACTGCTTGTTCTTGTTAATCAGGTACAGCTTCCTGCCCTTCTGATGTGGTCAACATCCAAGAGACCAAGTTGGACGCTTATTCTGTTGACCCGGCCGACATTGCCCAGCCATGCCGGTCAGTCTCCCAAACATCACTGGAGACGGGCGACGGGGCCAATACGGCAGTTGAAGCACCAGGCCAGAGCTCGAGGTCTGGCTCTGCCGTTCGTGGAAGCCTTAGCAATTTGCTTTTTCTGAAGGGGCTGCCTTGTCAGTTCCCGTTCTGGCTGAGCTGCCAGTTGATTCCCAGTGTGGTCCTTCTCAAAGAGGCCCAGTTGATCTGGAAGCTCTGCCACGCCTTCGAGGAAGTAGTCTGCCACCAATCACAAGGGGGGCAGCTGCTGACGGACAGACCGCAGTGAATGTTTTTGCCGTGTCGGCTGACATCCTCCCTGTGAGAGACGACTGTCTTCGGCGTTGGGCTGTCAAGAGGAGCTCCGTTGTACACGACGAGGTCCCATAACTGCCGATTGTATCAGTCTTTCTTTTGAGGACTGAAAATAGAGTTGCAGCTGTAGTTTCCTGTATTGCCTTCCCATTTGTTGGGTGGGCCGTGGAAGCCGGATCAAGTTTTATTGTGGCACGTGCAAGTAATTGTTGTCAGTTTTGCTGGCTCAGTGTATCTTTGGTGTGTTGTTGTATGCCAAACATCCAGAGTTAAACTTGGGGAACTTGTCATTGGATTTTTGACTCCCATTATTGCTGCTTACCTAATGTATTGTCTTGTATGATGAAAGTTCAAAAATTACCTTTATGTTTGTCTAAATGTGTTGCTTGTGGCAATATTGAATATACGGTGTCACTCTATTGCAGATAATGTGTATTCAGTTGCATAGAGTGAAGCCCTCTGGCCTGTTTTAATCGATACTATGTGTTGGCTTCTGAAAACATGTGAAAGTGTTGTGCATATCTACATCACAAATCTGTCACAAATGGGAAGACTGGGGCGTCCATGTGCAAGTGGCAGAGTCTTTTGCTGTCGATTTTTTTAGTGTGTAGAGGCCATAATGATGGCTTTCTCAAATTCGCACTCCTGCTTGTAGAACAATTTGTTTAGCATTCTGGCTTTCATCATGTTCATTGTGATGGCATATAAATTTAAAATGGAACAGAAAAGACCAGTGGAATATGTTTTACTGTTAAGTTAAATGGCTGATCAAAGTATAAGGGTTTTAGTGGGATCACTTTCCTTTAAAAAAGTAATGTTTATCATAGCCATTTGGAACAATATTTTTGTTATTTACCTGCTTGTTGCTGATGTTATGCTGTGTACGTCTTCTGCAGTCTTGCTTGGAATTGCTGCTGTGTTGATCATACATTATATTCACTATCTCTGTTATTGGTGCAATCACTGGGATGCTGATCCAGTCATTGTCATTGTTCGTGATCACTCTCCTTATGGTTTTCTGGAAGCTGAACAGTATATGAGTCATGGTCAGTGTTCTTAACATAAACTATGAAGCCACTGGCTCTAGAAGTGTGAATTTCTATCATTTCACATTTACCATTGAGGGAGACCAGAGATATTTTGAAATACTTGTCTTGCATGAATGGGTATCAAAAGGGTGAAATGGAAAGGTGCCCAACTTGGCAGCAGTTATGTGACTGTGCACAAAATGTTTGGACATAGAGCCCAGTGTTCCATTGGGCACTAAGCTAGATGTCACTAAAATATGGCAGCATGGAACTTACAATCTCAGGAATGCATGTTGTTGTGCTATTTCATTATTTTGAACAGAACCTATCTCCTGATCTAGTTTAACTCATGGTAGAATGGACAGGGAATGAGTGGCAGGTAAATTTGACACTTACTGTACATTGTTTTTATCAGCATATTAATCATACTCCATCAACACACCTACACATTATTCACTTGGGAAATGGAGTTCGGAAAAATTAAAACTGAGAAATCTTTTCTTTTTATCAACCCCTTAACAGTAGGTAACCCATATCATTACGTAAATAAAAAAACTGTGATTTTCAGAAATACTTAATTAGATTATGGCATTCTACCAGTCTACAAGTACATAAAGACAAATAGTATCTGGTGCCCATGAAGGAAAACATTTCATCGTTGAAGATTTAAGAAAATATCCTTGAACTTGTAGTCTTTTTTTTTCTGTATGTTTTTTTTTTTTAATGTAATGTTACGAGGAGAAACATAATCTTACTGTCACAGCTGACTATTTTCCGACATATTTTTCTACTTTATGATGCAATGTGGAAAACTTGCCAGCTGTATCTTTGGCCCACCTAGCAGTTTGTTTTGGAATCCTTGCAGCCTCTGTCGTTCATACTTGCATATGCATTTGTGTCTTACTTATTTAAAACAGCTGAATTTCTGCTTACCTCTACAAGTAATGATAATTTGCAATCTTTGCGGCTGTTGGATAAATGAGACATGACTTAGTGCTGACCATCTGAGCCAGAGCTGTGCATCTCCAACCTTTCCTCTTTTCTCCTCACACTTATATTTTTTCACTCTCTTTTTAGTGTTTGAGAATGCCAAGCAATATTCGATAGTCTGTTTTGGGGTCTTTCCTTGTGTTTAACTTACATTTAGCTTACCGGTGCCAAACGTTTTCAAACTGAGAAACACTCACTAGGCTTGTTATAGGTTATGGAATTGTATTTGATTTTCGTGAAAAAGTTATTTCTAAACTTTACGCATACTAACATGACCCTGTTAATGCTTCAGCATGTAGCTCTGTGATATTTGGCATGCAATGACTAATTGTATTGAAGGTGTAAACATTTTGGTGTTTCAATGTAATGTATACTGCACCTTTTGATGTGGTGTTTGTGCATAAATTGTGCACCAGTGTGCTGATGGTTTATTTTTAAACAAATTAGGCAAAGTTTAAGTCTGTTGCCTTGCATATGGTCATGTAATACAAATTTAATTTTTTAAGACCCAAACAAATTGGGAAGGCAACCTTGGTTTTATCAGTCCTGCAATTGTGCTTGATACAGAAAATTTCACATCTTTTACAACCCACATGTTTTTATTTTGTGGTGTCTACTGGTCTGTGGTATACCTTTTCTCGAGAGTGGTGCTCTGGAGTTCGGAGGAACCCAGGGAGAATCATGAAAGGACAGATAATGGTGGGGCACTTGACATCTGACTCATGAGAACCCCACACATTGGCTAAGCAAACTTGCAGGGATAGCCTGGCTTGTGGGGGAGTTGACAGTTTCTGATCATGTGATATTCAGGAGGTACTCCGCCCTCAGGTAGACCTTGAGGGTGGAGTAGGCAAGTAACCTTACTTCATGTCCATAATCCATCATGAGGCTTCCGGATCTCCACACACTGGACACACATCTGACACCATATCTGCTCTACAGACTAAGGCGTAATCTCAACAGTGTTCCCTTTTTTTTTTTCTTCTAATACATGAAGCATCTAAAATTTTAGAAATGTCTAAATCTACACCACTAACTTCGAATTGCCCAAGGCATGTGTGGGGCAATATGTCTGTCACCTTTGCCATGAACGTTTTCTGCAATGTTTATATAGTACATGCAGCACATTGTTGTTGATGGGCTGTCACTATTTTATGGAGTTGTGCTGCGTAACTTGTGTGTATCTTTACGGGAAGATGTTCTAGGGTTGAGACAGCTGATGGGAGCTGTAAGCTTGCCTCTGCCTCATATGGAATGCCTTTGGTGTGCTGGATGATTAGACTTGCTCACTACAAAGAATGTTGATCACAGCAGGGTTTGCTGCTTTTAACATTTACTCTTGTCATCCACATCTTAATGGAGGATGGTAGAAAACATTGTCGTTTAAGTCATATAGCTTACTCTCATAGCTCTATTTTGCTGATATCTGCATCTTGGACAGCTAGATTAAAGTGGTACTTAGATTGCAGCACATTGAAGTGCTTTCTTCTGCTCAGGCATGCCAGTGCTATGAAACGTTTACAAGCTTTATAACCACAACAGCAGCTGCCTATTGCTTATGAATTTGTTCAAGAGTTGTTTACACAATTGTTTTTTAAGCATGCTTTTACCTAGATGGCCAATTGTATTCCATTATATTTATAGAAAGTATTTTGTGATATTGTTTGCTGGATGGTTTGTTTCATTTTTTTGTTTAAGGAGGGACATAGCCTAAACAAGTCTCTTTTTTTAATGTTCATTTTGAAGATTGTTATATTTAGGTCCACCAACATCTCAGGATTATTTCCACAAAGTTTTGTTCATTTCTGGTTCATGGTTAACTTACTGTCAATTATTTTCAGTGCCTTGGTGCTCTGTAAAAAGTAGAGATCTGGACATGTTAAATGCAATTTTCTCGATTCGATTTTCAGTATAAATTTCATTTTAGTCAATATCGCTTCATAATAAGACTCAAGGAAAGGCTAATCTTAATTTTTCCTGACCGAAGTTTAATGATAAATTATTTAATTTAAAAGAAATAATATTAAATTTGCCTCACCTGTGTTTTTGTTTTCTTTTTTTTTTACTTTATATATGTCTTGTTTGGAAAAAATATTAAGGCTGTTGAGGACACGTAAGGTGTATGGCTTGTTTGATTTTGCAGAAAAGTGATATAAAAATAAATTACTTTTCACAAACTATTTTTCACAGATGCACTCTCCAGACATTCTGCTTTTTATTTAGTGGAGAGAAAATGTGGAACATTTTATTTTTCTAACGGTTAACTGAGCAATGTTGGTGTGTCCCTGATAGAAACTATTGTAATTTTCTTCACAATTAATGCGCAGAGCTAAAACTTTGCACTGCATCTTCTATCATGATTAGCAATCTTGCAGTTAATTTCAAACGAAGAGTTTTGGGCAGTGTCCTCCCTTAAACTCTGATGGAATATATTAAGTTATTTGTAGCTGCCATGGTGACACCTTTTTGGTTAGTCCCAAAATATTGTAAGTAGTCATATTTTTGGATGCCATTTTCGCCTCATAGCCAGTTTAACCGAAGTTGTGTATTAATGTAACGGTGTTGATTAAATGTGTTGTCAGCACATGTCACTGCAACATGTCAGTCTCCTCTGCGATCACTTTCTTGAACCCCATCCCAGCATTCCCAATCGACATAGAAAAACATAACGCCCGGGAAACACATTAAAACATGTTTAGACTTGCCTACTTTTGAGTGACTACTAGTGTGGCTCCAAATTCGCTTATTTCTTCAGGGAGCGCTCTGGAATAAATCCCTTTTCAGAAGTCCATCAAGCAATATTGGCGGTCGCCATTGCTTGGACACGAAGCGCGTGATTGCATCCGAATCCTCACCAAACGCTGACGCAGCGTTCGTGACAAATAGATGTTGGAGTATGTGAGCGAGCAATGGCGGACAGGCATTGGTGCGAACTTTTGAAAAGGGTCTCTGGTTCACACTCTTGCGACTGCTTATTACCGTTTGCGTTATGACCTATATTGTGATCTTTTAGGATGGGAGTAGAATTATGAGAGAACACACCCGCGCCGTTAATCGGCTGGCCGTGAAACACTTTCAATGGATGGATGGATGGATGTTAATGGCTGTACCCTTTGTAATGGGCTATAGCTTGCGCCAGCCTAAGTAAAAAAAGACAAACATGATTCCTCTTACCCTTCTAAGCCAATTTTCTCCCCCTATCACCAGGCAGTGGGGGATATCACCAAGATGACCTTTGGGGAATCCGGCAAAAAAAAACCCTTAAAGAACATCCCCCCCCCCGCCCCCGACGAGGGATTCTCCAATTTTCCTCTGGTCAAACCTTGTCGGCGTTACCCCAGCACCGGACCTCTGGGGGACAGGGTTGAGACTTTGGGACGGAGCCACGCGGGATTGAGTTCCAATTTTCCTCTGTCCCGCCTGTCCCCAGCTGTGCTAGTTAGTTGTGCATCATTCAATTTTCCCTAGATAATTTCTACCAATCTTCTAATTGCCTCTGTGACTATAATCCTTTTCTCTTCTGTCCTTCCATCGTCGCCAGCAAAACCCAGGGCCCCGGCCAAGTCGGTTACCCGTTCAGGGAGGGCAGGGCGAAGCCCCATGCACTTCAAAACCAGGTGCTCTAGTGTCTCGCTCTCATTATGGCAGGCAGCACATAATGTGTCTCTCTCCCGAAATTTAGCCCTATATGTCCTCATCCCCATTACTCCCATTCTCACCTAAAACATTGAAGAACTTCCCAGTGAATTGTCAAACACATTTCCCTTATATCCTGTTTTTTTATCCTGTACATTGTTAGAGCTGATTTTTTGTGCATTCTTACCTCCCACATTTTTCTTTATGCCTCTTTCACTCCCTTTTTCACTAAAGTAGTCCGCTCAGCCCCATCACTACTGTGTAGGTATTTAAATGTAATCTTTTGGGTTAAGTTTGTCTGTTTTGTGTTTAAGCTTTTTATGTATAAATACTTGAATACCTTCCGTGCCCACCGCATATCATCCATTTCGGTCAACCTTTGTTCAAATTTCAACTTACTAATTGCCTCCCTGTCTCAAAAGACGACCAGCCCATGTCCCCCTGTACTCCTTCATTTGGTGTCTTTCCATGTGCTCCTAGTGCCAATCTGCCTATTCTTTGTCGAATTTCTAATCCTGATTGAACCTCTGATTTGATGCACAGTACCCCATTGCCAAAAGACAGTCCTGGTACCATCACGCATTTCCATATACACCTGACCACTTCATATCTATTATAGTTCCATAGTGCCTTGAGCTTCATAATTGGTGAATTTCTTCTCCCTTTTCTAATTTTATTCTCATGTTCCTCTGGATATTTACTTCCCTCGTTGAGCCAGACCCCCTATATTTGTATTTTCCTACATGATCCATTCTATTACAGTGTCTTGTATCCTCAGGGGTTCCCTCTTTTCGTCGTTAAACACAATTACTCCAGACTTGTCACTACTAAAACTCGTGCCCAAGGTGTTCCCTTCCTCTCCACATATTCCAGCTAGTTCCTGTAACGTATCCTGGTTATCTGCCATAAGTACTACGCATACATCAGTCCTGGTATTACCTCTATTACATTTCTCCCTCCTTCCATATAACTAGCATCAAAACCTAAGTTGCACTGCTCTAATTTTTTTTTTCCCGTTTTACTGATATATTATGAAGAGCAGAGGTGACAGTGGACAGCCCTGTCTGAGCCCTCTTTTTATTGCTGTGGGTTGTGCAGTTTCTGCTTCCCATGTTATAACTACCTTATTGTCTGTGCACACATGCTAAAGAAACCTGACCAAATTTGCATCTAAATTAAATTCCCTTCAGCTGACACAATTTTTCCTGGCTCACATTATTGTACGCTCCCTTGATGTCCAAAAAAGCCAACCATAAAGGAGTTTGGTTCTCCATTGCTATTTCTATACATTGTGTGGCGATGAATAAGTTATACGTAAGTCTTCTATCTCTTCGGAATCTGTTTTGGAGCTCACCCAGTATTTACATATCTTCTGCCCATTCCTCCATTCTCCGCTTTACTATGTGCATCGTTAATGTGTATATAACTGAAGTTATCGGTATCGCTGTAGTGGTATTGGTGTAGTGACACAAAATACGACCCCAGCCAAAATATTACGTCCGGGGGACGCCGCATTCTCAACTAATGCCGATAATAAAAATGCGAGCCGCTGCTCCTTAGCGGGCGGCCAGCGGGTTGCCGATCGCTAAAGCAACATTGGGCCGTGACGTCAGTATCGTTCTCTTTTTCCTCCGGTCCGGGCGTTGCGCGGAGTGCGCTTCTTTGAGCCGCTACCACCGCTACTTCGGCTTGTGATTGGCGTGTTTAGCCGTTGCTTTTATCTGTAGCCCGTGTAGCTTCGGTATAGCTTTTTGTTTATTTGCTTGTGAGGACTCCAAGACTCGTTTTAGCGAGCAACTCGGTGCGCCCAAGACTGCCCAACTGTTCCTCGAAAGATGCCGAGTACAACTTGTAGCGCTGTGGGCTACCCAAACAACCCGCTGCGCAACCCGGAGTGCTTTTTCACAAGTTTCCAACGGACCGGAAATTGGAGAAGGTGTGGGTGAACGCTGTTCGACGAGTGGACTTTAAACTTCAGCTTTTACGCGCCCGAAAAAAAAAAAGAATGAAAAAAAGAAAAAAACACGTGTACAGCCCAGCACACGTGTGTTCGGGCGCCGCGGCCCATGCCGGAGAGCCTCAAAGCTTCGTGTCTGGGACTGACCCGCAGCGCGAAAGCGAGAGGGCCCCCAGTACGTCACTGGCAGCGCGGCATAGAGCAACGCCGTTCCATCCACGGGGCCCCGATGACAATTTCGGCCTAGCGACGAGTACAGAAGACTGCATGCACGGCGACAGCCGCCGAGTACGAGCACCGAACGAGTTCACTCGTTTTCCAGTCGCCAGCCTTCAAGTATACAAGCGACAAACGAATTCACGGGTTTTCCAGTCGCTAACTTTTCGGTATACGCAGTGGCGAATCCAAGGGGGGGGGGGGGCGACGGGGGCGGCCGCCCCCCCCAAACAAAGTCGGCCCCCCTCCCTCCCCCCCTTCTCGGAGGGCAATTTGACATGGGTGGACCCCCCTTGCACAAGAAAGAATGGGAGAATGAGTATCCTTAAAAATTTTCCGCCCCCCCCCCCAAACTGGACTGCTGGAAAATTACGAAAATTAAGCAAGCGCTTCTTGAGCCAAGGAGCATGTTAACGCGCTGGCGCCCCACTAAGCAGCTGATACTCGTATTTCAATTAAGGTTTTTAGTAGCAATAGAAAAGTCATTTTGACGAAGTATGTCCCACTAAAGCGATATTAGTATATTCTTCGGGTTGAAATATGCAGCTTAAGTCGACTAAGCTATTGTCACGAATGACAAGTGATGAGGCGGCGTATGACTGAGTAAACTGAACGTTTAATGGGGCGAACTTGTGCCCAAAAATAAAAAGGGAAAAGAAAGATAACAAGAGAGCGTCGCGGGCGTCGAAGGCGGCGAAGCAGCAAGATCGAACGCTGGGGCGAAAACTGACTGCGGCTCGCCACGCGGAGCCCCTTATGTACACGCGTGGGCTTCTGGAATAATCGGCGTGGAAGGTTCGACGCGTAGAACATTCGGGCCTAGAATAAACAACAATGTTCTCGAATTCACCAGAACATAAACTGAAAGCATAAATAAAATCCGCGGAACTCCCAGGAATCGAACCCTGGGCCTCCGCACGAAAGTCAAGCGCGGTAACCACTCGGCCACGCACGCACTTGCTCGCTGACGCGCGTGGCATTACTCCCCCCTTTAAAAAGGCATCGTCTCGATGCCACGCGAAAGGCAACAAAACAGAGCAGGACAACCATAAGAATGGGAAAATACGGAGGCTGGCAAAACACAATCCTATCAAGTGTTGCACGAGATCACGGTTCACAGTCTTATCGCGCGTAGTACGGCTTGAGGCGCACGACGTGGACGACTTCGGGTCGTGGAGGGCGGCGTGATGAAGTGCGTGTTCCGTCGGGCATCACCTCGTAGTTCAGATCGCCGAGTCGGCGAAGCACTTTGTAGGGTCCGAAGTAGCGCTTCAGGAGTTTCTCGCTTAGACCGCGTCGTCGTATTGGGGTCCAAACCCACACACGGTCTCCGGGCTTGAAGCGAACGTCGATCCGGCGAAGGTTGTACCGGGTAGCGTCGACACGTTGTTGATCTTGAATTCGGAGTCGGGCGAGCTGGCGAACTTCTTCGGCTCGTTGAGCAACCACCTGGGCGTCGGGTATCCCATCGTCAGCTGGCTCGTGGGGTAGCATTGCGTCGAGCATGGTCGACACTTTCCTGCCATGCACCAGCTGAAACGGTGTTACTCCTGTGGTCTCTTGCACCGCCGTGTTGTAAGCAAATGTGACGTAGGGTAACACCTCGTCCCAAGTCTTGTGCTCTACGTCGACATACATTGAGATCATGTCGGCGATGGTTTTGTTCAGCCGTTCTGTTAGTCCATTTGTCTGCGGATGGTACGCAGTGGTTCGACGGTGGCCGGTGCCACTGAGACGAAGGATCTCTTGCGTCAGCTGGGCCATGAACGATGATCCACGGTCGGTAATGAGGACTTCGGGGGCGCCGTGCCGGAGGACAATGGACTCGATGAAAAACTTGGCGACTTCCACAGCCGTACCTGATGGAAGGGCTTTCGTCTCGGCGTACCGTGTGAGATAATCTGTGGCGACGATTATCCAGCGGTTTCCCGACGTTGACGGCGGGAAAGGGCCAAGTAAATCCATTCCGATCTGCTGGAACGGCGTAGACGGGGAGCAATCGGATGCAGATGTCCTGATGGCTTCGTCGGCGGTTTCTTGCGTCGCTGACACTCGTGGCATGATCGAGTGTAGAGGTGAACGGTCTTCGGTAGCCTTGGCCAGTAGTATTTTTCTCGAATCCTGGCGAGCGTCCTGCTGTAGCCGAGGTGCCCAGCCGTTGGGTCGTCGTGACAGGCTTGGAAGATCTCCTCTCTAAGGTCGGCAGGGATTACCAGCAGCCATGGCGAGCTGTTGTCTCCGAAGTTCTCCTTGTAAAGCACACCTTGTCGGAGGACGAAGGTCGGCAGGGCTCTCAAGAAGACACGGGGGATAGTACCCCCTCGTCCTTCGAGGTGCTCGATTAAGGCGCGCAACTCAGGATCGTCTCTTTGACGTCGCGCCATGTCGTCGGTGTTGACCGCCCCAAGGAAGCACTCGTCGTCATCGTCGTCGCTGCTACCGGAGGATGTCTCGACAGGGGCTCTGGACAGGCAATCGGCGTCGCTGTGCTTGCGGCCTGACTTGTAGACCACAGTCATGTTGAACTCCTGTAGTCGGAGACTCCATCGAGCGAGTCGTCCTGACGGGTCCTTGAGGTTCGCAAGCCAGCAGAGCGAGTGGTGGTCCGTGACTACACGGAACGGGCTCCCGTACAAGTACGGACGAAACTTCGTGATTGCCCAGACGACCGCAAGGCATTCTTTTTCAGTCGTGGAGTAATTTTTCTCCGCTTTGGACAGTGTCCGACTTGCGTAGGCGATAACTCGCTCGGTGCCTTGTTGCACTTGCACCAGTACCGCGCCAAGTCCAGCGTTACTGGCGTCCGTGTGAATTTCGGTTTCCGCATCCTGATCGAAATGTCCAAGAACAGGAGGAGTTTGCAGTCGTCGCTTCAGCTCGTCGAATGCCTGCTGCTGCTCCTCGGCCCATTCGAACTTCTCGGCGTCCTTCGTGAGGTTTGTGAGCGGTGCGGAAATCCTTGCGAAATCTCGAACGAAGCGGCGATAGTAGGCACATAATCCAAGGAACCTTCGCACGGCCTTCTTGTCTCTCGGCGCTGGAAATGCTGCGACGGCGCGAGTCTTCTCTGGGTCGGGGCGAACGCCTTCGTTACTAACCACGTGACCGAGGAATTTCAGTTCGTCATAGGCGAACCGACACTTTGACGGCTTCAGGGTGAGTCCGGCGGTCTGTATGGCCTGGAGAACAGCTCGGAGTCGTCGCAAGTGCTCGTCGAAGTCGCCGGAAAACACTACGACGTCGTCGAGGTAGACGAGACAGCTCTGCCACTTCAGTCCTGCCAGTACGGTGTCCATGACACGCTGGAAAGTTGCTGGCGCCGTGCACAGTCCGAAGGGCATAACCTTGAACTCGTACAGTCCATCCGGCGTGACGAAAGCTGTCTTCTCTCGGTCCCTTTCGTCGACTTCGATCTGCCAGTAGCCGCTCTTCAGGTCCATCGATGAAAAGTATCGAGAGTGGCGCAGCCGGTCCAAAGTGTCGTCAATGCGGGGGAGTGGATAGACGTCTTTCTTCGTCACCGCGTTCAGCTGTCGGTAGTCCACGCAGAACCTAAGCGTTCCGTCCTTCTTCTTAACCAGTACGACTGGAGAGGCCCACGGACTGCTTGATGGCTGGATTATGTCGTCGTTCAGCATCTCTTGAACTTGCTCCTGGATCACCTCCCTTTCTTTAATGGAGACTCTGTACGGTGATCGATGCACAGGGCGCGCGTCGTCCTCGGTAACGATGCGGTGCTTCGCAATGGCTGTTTGGCGCACCTTCGACGACGTAGCAAAGCAGTCGCGGTATTCGGCGAGGAGGTTAATCAGCTGCCGTCGTTTCGGGCCCGGAAGCTTAGGGTCGATGTCGAGCTGCGCAGGCGACGTACTGTCTTGCTGAGGTGTCGAGGGTTCGTCAGTAATGGCGGCGATTTTGGCGGAGTTTTGGAGGTCCTCGACGTGGCCAACGGCTGCACCTTTCGTGAGGTGTTGCGTTTCATTCCGAAAGTTCGTCACGAGTACCACAGTGCGGCCATCCTGAAGTTCCGCTACTCCTCTTGCGACGCCTATTCCTCTTCCTAGGAGCAACTGGAGGCTTCCCTCGAGCAGAACTTCGCCGCAGAAAGCTTCGGTGATCCCGACGGGCACGAAAACACTCGACCGCGGCGGTAAGTTCACGTGACTTGCGAGAACTCGGACCGCGGATGATGTCGCTTTGGGTTCCTCCGGTGGTGAAACAGGTTTTCGTAGTGTCAACCGGTTTGCTCCGAGGTCGATGACGGCGCCATACTCGCAAAGAAAGTCCATTCCGAGGATAACATCCCTCGCACAGTCTTGCAGAACGACGAACTTCACAGGGCACGTCTCACCGTGGATCTCGACGCGAGCAGTGCATCTCCCGACTGGTGTAATGAGGTGTCCTCCGGCGGTTCGTATTTGGGGTCCGTCCCACGGCGTCATGACTTTTCGAAGGCGGCGGGAGAGCCTCCCACTCAAGACTGAGTAGTCTGCTCCGGTGTCCACGAGTGCTGATGCGTCGACGCCGTCGATGACGACGTTTAGGTTGTTGGACACCGTTTCAGGGGCGTCGTTGCGATGCGTAGCGTCGGGAGAGTGGGAGCGCTCCGTCGTTCTTGGAGGCTCTTTACTTCGGTCGTCTTCGGCAACGCCACCTCCAGGCGTTGCCGCACTTAGTTTTCCCGGCGACGCAGGGGAGACAGGCTCTCTCGGCGGGGTCGTGGCGCTGGGGACGCTGAACGTCGTGGCGATGGGGAGCGGGCTTCACGGCGGAGAGACGACATTGGGGAGGGCGAGCGTCGGAGGTACTCCTCGATGTCGCGAGGGCGCTCGTCGTACCTTGGGCGCGGGTCGTTCGGGTGGAACCCGCGCAGCCCCAGTTGTCTGTAGGGGCATCGGCGGTAAATGTGGCCGGCTTCACCGCAGTGATAGCACAACGGGCGTCGATCGGCCGTCCTCCACACGTCGGTCTTTCGTGGCGCTGCTGGTTCCGGGTGGCCGTGCGCCCGATCTTCCTGGCGTCGGGAATACTGCGGCGCTGGAGGTTCACGTCGGGGTGGTGCCGTGACCTGGCGGTGAGCTTGCGGCGGTCGTCGGGCCATGGCGGCGTAGGTCAGCGTCGGTTCTTCGGGTGCGGCCACGGTGATTGGGGCATCTGGTAGGAACGCTCGCTGAACCTCGTCTCGGACGACCTCGGCAATGGAAATCGAGGCCGGGCGTTCAGCAGTCGGCAGAAGCTTCTTAAGCTCCTCCCGGACGACGTCGCGGATGATGTCGCGAAGGCCGGGGTTGCTAGGGCTGATGTCGTAGCCCGATGAAGAAGCCGCAGCGACGCTCGAGTGCCGATGGTAGTGGCTGGCTCTTGCGAGGAGGGCACGTTCCATGTTCGTGGCCTCCGTGACGAAGTCTTCGACGGTGGATGGGGGTTGCGAACTAGACCACCGAAGATGTCATCCTTGACACCTCGCATTAGGATCCGCAGCTTTTTTCGTCGGTGGCTTGAGGGTCGGCGCGAGCGACCAGGTGCAGGACATCCTCGACGAAACTGGTGATGGTCTCGTTTGCGCCCTGGGTCCTCATGCGAAGAAGGTCCTCGGCCCTCTCCCGTCGATACTGGTTGGTGAAAGTTCGTACCAGCTCATTCTTGCAGGCGGTCCACGAGATCAACGAAGTCTCGCGATTCTCGAACCAGTGCCTGGCCGTTCCTTCGAGTGCGAAGTAAAGATTCTGCAGGCGCTGGTCGTCCGTCCATCGGTTGTGTTGGGCCACCCGCTCGTACTGTTGTAGCCAGTCCTCGATGTCTTCATAAGGCTCACCATGGAAGGACGCCGGCGTACGAGCAGCGACGGGTAGGACGACAACAGGTGGGGTGGTCATCGTCGGGATCTTCTCCTTCGGCTTGTGCAGCAGGGATCCGGATTCCGGGAGTTGGACTTCGGTATGGCGGCTTGCTCGGGCGTCGGTGTCTTCTGCGATGGGTAACCTTCCGGGGTCGAGCACCTCACTTGGCCGGGATGTCTTCGGAGGGGTACGGTCCACGGGCATAGAATGCAACTACCCCGCACCTCCACCAAAATGTCACGAATGACAAGTGATGAGGCGGCGTATGACTGAGTAAACTGAACGTTTAATGGGGCGAACTTGTGCCCAAAAATAAAAAGGGAAAAGAAAGATAACAAGAGAGCGTCGCGGGCGTCGAAGGCGGCGAAGCAGCAAGATCGAACGCTGGGGCGAAAACTGACTGCGGCTCGCCACGCGGAGCCCCTTATG